>APFE031088847.1:0-14031 GCA_000404065.3 Pinus taeda | reverse complement strand
TGGCATACAAATTAGAGCTTCCTGCAGCTTCTCAATTGCACCCAGTTTTCCATGTTTCATGTTTAAAGAAGGTTATAGATGATAAGCTCCCAGTTCAAACAATATTGCCAGAACTTGACAAGGAAGGAAAACTTATATTGGAACCAGAAGTAGTCACAAAAACAAGAACTCGACAGTTACGAAATCGATCAATTTCAGAGTATCTTATCAAGTGGAAGAACTTAGCTGCTGAAGATTTCACATGGGAGGATGAGAATTTTCTACAGAAGCATCCAAAACTACTCAAGCGTTGAGGACAACACTTTTAAGGGGCATGTTAGGTCCCTATAATACTAGTGATTTACCCCATTACTATTGTAGTTGTACCCCTTATTAATATTGTTGTGCCCCTATTGTCCCCATATTGTTATTACTGTGCCCCATAGAATCCCTCTATTGTTATTTTTGTGGCTTTGTATTATTATTGTTAGGTCGGCTGGGTTATATTGTGACTCCTTAGACTCCTATATATAGAAAGGAGGTTTTATCATCTGAATCATCCAAGAATTGTTCATTTATGTAATGTAAAGGAGGTTGCCCTCTTGAAGAGGCTGAATTCTAAGGCGTTGATCTATCTTTTCTTGAGCTGGTTTCATAACATTAACCCATATGATCCTACATTCATGCTTGGAATATAGCGTGAGGGTGATTGACTGAAAGAGAGATTTGATTAAGCACAATATATGGTCGGGTGGTACGTGGAAGTCCCTGACTTGATTGACATTTTTATATCTTAATATGGCTATTTTTCTATTGTGATCTATGAGCACTTGTATTGGTTATTGTGTTGATTTTATGGTTGATTTGTCATAGTTTCAATTTTGGTTATATGCATGGAATTATGATGTGCTTTAGCTATGATTCTTTTTCATGATTTGATAAATTATTTGTTAGTTGATGAATGCATGGGCTAACAAGTGGTATTGTAGCTAGCTTGACGGGCATTGAGCTTTATTGGTGATTCTCATATGAAGTTCATGAGTTTATGATTAGATATGCATTCATGACTTGTAGCTTATATGTTTATTATTTGTTTGACGAAATGTTTGTCATGAATTAAGCATGTATTGGTCAAGTATTTCTCAAGTTTTGATTGTTTATCATTGTTATCCTGATTGATATGATTTTGGAAAGTTATAGGCAGTTCTGGCCAATGGTATGGAAGCTAGCATGAAAAAGTGGCATAGATCTTGCGACTGCATGCACATAATTGGGGATTTTGGGTCATAACCACATGCAAGCAAGCTTATGGGTGCATTTGAAGCCTCATAGCTGCATGCACAATGTGTCAAGGGTGTGGTTGGGGTATAAACCTAATGAAAAAGAGTTCCAACTTACGGATTGATCACCTAGGGTGGTTGGTAAGCTCCTGAGTGATCTGTAGTCTCTGAGGGATGTTAGTTTGTTTCAGGTTTGTAGGCCCCACTTCCATAACTAGAACTTGAAGGTCGAGTCATGTCATAGTAAAACACTCAGCTCATGTTTATGGTGGAGAGTTTGTAAAAGTGGGAGGGGGTAGTTACAATATGGTTACAATTAAACAAAGAGAGGCTACAAGGTCCTAGTAAGAAAATTCAAGCTCTGCAATATGGTCCCTTTAAGATCTTGGAAAAGGTGGGAGATAATGCCTATAGAATCAATCTACCCTCATACACACACATTTACTCAATTGTGAATGCATAAAATCTAAAACTCTATGAGCCTTCCAAGCTAGATCAAGCAGAGAAATAGATCTTACCTTTTGTAGAGGATATCGAACCATATGCTTAGGTAGAGGTGACAAAATATATAATTTTGCAGAAGAGAATAAGAACTACAAGACATGATATCATGAACTTTAGTAGATTGGGGTGAAAGGAAAACTTTTAGGCAAGGTTAAATGGTGCACCTAAGAGAAGGTGGGGAATTTTTTTTTCTTACTTTACTTGGTAGAAGATTTTGGGGACCAAAAGCCTCCCAAAATGAGGAGGTGTGATGCAGATTGGGCTATTATATTGTTTTCATCCATCTCAATGCTTTTAGAGTGGAAAAAGTAGAGGAATTAGCTCACAAGGCCATTTTTATCGGCAAGACCTAGTTTGGTAGATTGAGGTCTAAAACCTATCAAGGGTATTTTGAGACATCAAAACAATGTTTTTTGGGTAAAATTTTGCCACTCGTGCTTTTTTTCCTATTCTACACATATAAACCTTTCAAGCTGTGCAAAAATCATCTCAACTAGAGTCCGTATGCAAATGTTATGCCACTCAAAAGTTGACCACATTTTTCCTGCCATAATTCAAGAGTATACCATGTCAACCCCCATTATTCATGGAAAATGAGCTAGCCACATGATCAAGATGAAGAAGACTCTAGAAGAATCCATATTGTAACTCTAGTTAAGAGTTGAGTCCATAAAACTTAACCACTAGTGTGTTATCAAGTTGTGTTATAACTAAATAACTAGGAGAAAAAGGGGCTCCATTCTTTTCGAGTGCATTTTGTTCCATAGACGAGTAGAGTAGCAGAGAGGGTTAAGTAGAGATCACACATAGAGGATTTGTGCACTATAGTAGACCATGGGCCACAAACCTTATTTCTTTGTATTTGCATCCATATTCTATGCAAAGAAAGAGAAGAGAGTGACTTCACTTTTTAATTGGGTTTTTTCCAAAAATAGTTTCTTAGGATATATCATATCAATTGTGATTTGCGAGTTTTTATTTCTTGGTTCTCCATTTTCTACATAATTATAATTTTCATGCATTTGCAATAAATAGTAATTAACAAATCCAGAAATCTAACGAGAAATAAACCCTCATAACGTAGATTTTGGATTTTCTAATATAATTTAGTAGATTTATTGTGACAAATTGCCTAATGGAACATCCATGGTAGTTCACTGATCATTAAGTATAATCATTCTTTGAATGTAGAATTAACTTTTGCATTCAACAAGTATCCGCTTTACATAATTTTGAGTAGATCCACATTGAGGTAAATTGAAAATATATGTTTTTTTTCAATTTATCTTGATGTGGAATTACTTGAAAATTTGCATAGTAGATGCTTATAAAAAACTCTTTTCACATATTTTCAATTTATCTCGATATTGTTCTACTACAAAATATACAAAGTGGGTACTTGTTCGATATGGAATTGAATTCTACATCTAACTAGTCCCTACACTTGACATTTAAGTAAACATGTAAAAAAATAAATTGAAAATAGAATTAAAATATAGGTTTTTTTCCTTCCAAAAATATTTACCCTTGAAAACGACATCATCATCCTGAATCATGCGACCTATTGGTTTTCTTAAAGTTGATTGATTTTGATAGTCATTTTTTATTGCGAGGACCATCTATATGTCAAAATTTTCCTAATAATGGGTGAATTCAACTATGTATTCAACTTTTTTCCTTTTATCTTATCTTTTGAAGTTGAAGCATGACACAATATGCATGCATGTTGGACTTTCTTTTTCCTTCTAGTGTAGACATGATCATCAATACTTTTAGATCATCTTTGATACTCATTTTAATCATAAGAATGTCTATTTTAAAGCATACAAATAAATTGTCTAACCAACCAGGTTTTTCTCAATCTATATTTTTCGGTTCTAAAATATGTAGTCTGCATATGTCAAATTATATAGGATTTGAACCATATATTGTAAGTGCTTTTTATGATAACAAGGTTTACACCTACTAATAGCACATGTATACTTGGTTACACTATATCAATACATAAATAGTTGTTACTAAGAAAATTACCAAGCAAAGGGTTAGGTGTGAAAGCATTTACTTTAGAAAAACTCCCACTATGGCATCATTCTTCAAATTGGGTGCTTCTAATTTAGAATAACATCCATTATTCATGAAATACTTTGATGAGTAGTGACCTTTTGTTTGACTTTTGATATCATAGATGTACATACACAAAGGTTAATATTCATGAAGGCATTATTCTTTTTTCTTGAGGATATATTGTTGTGAAATTAGGGACCTTCTCGTGCTTATAGGTTTTACTTTTGAGGAATTTATGGAGATTGCAAATTCAATTTATTTGGATAGGGTGAATTTTCTATTGGACGGAAAAAATTACTTTGTCAAAAAGAAATTTCCTAATTACAAAGTGAATGTGTACAAGTAAGGATTGAACATCTATTGTGATGTTGATGCGACTTTTTTAGACACTAGACATTTATTATATTCACTTTATTTCAAAACCGGATGAATGTGATATACACACTAGTTTTAATTGAATATCAATACCCTTAATAGTTATCGGGCTCAAGATGTACTATAAAGACTATGTGACTCTTTTTGAAACAAGACTTGAACTTTTGATCTATTTACTTTATTTCAAAATCTAGTAAATGTATTACACATATTGTATATACAAGATAATTGAATAATAAATGTGTACTTTTATAGCCATACAATGTGTACAAGTTTGAATACCGATTGTTATGTTGATGCAATTTTTTTAAACGCTAAATTTAAACTTTTATGAATATCTCAAAATCAAAGAATGGATGTGATACATATTATATATACATGCAAATTTTAATTGAATATTAATGCCTCTGATAATTACAGGGTTCATGTTGCACTATAGGGACACATTCAGAAGCATTTCTATCATATTAGTTGGTTTAATAATTGCAATTATTTTTTCGATAAACTAATTTAACATTCAAGCTCACCTCCACAATTTCCCTTACACCTATTGGACCCAAGGCAAGTAATACCCCTCCCTTGTGTGGCAAGAAAAATGTGCAAAATGCTCTTAATTAGAATTTGCCAATATGACAATGGGCTTATTTTAGAAAAGACTGTTGACTTGTCTCAAGGTTTTAAGAAGCTTTGCTAGAGACATGTTTGTGGAATCATACCCAAATTCCAAAAAAATAAATAATCATCAAGAATAATATAACAAATCATTCCCACAATTTCTTGCATTGAAAGAACATAAATGCTATTACAACTCGAGGGGAGAGATATCTTCATGTACAAATGGTGTATTATAAGAATTATATACTTGAAACTGATAGAAATAAAATGGAGAAAAAAAAAATAATAAAAATAAAATAAAATTAGTATAAAGTCTGATGTAAAAATAAATTAATGCAAAAAATTAAAAATTAGAAAAATGAATTTGTATTCCTGCCCTGTGTTGCGTGAATACCTATTTAAAATTAATAAAATAAAATGGAAAAAATTGGTATCTGAAGTCTGATGTCAAAATAAATTAATGCAAAAAAAATAATTTGTATTCCTGCCCGTGCTGCATGAGTATTTATTTAAAATTAATAAAATAAAATGGAAAAAATTCTGTCTGAAGTTTACTGTAAAAAAAATCAATTAATATAAAAAGTAAAGGATAAAAAATAAAAAAATGAATTTCTATTAGATGTAGAAATAAGGTGGACCAATAACGTCTGGATATTTGAGTTTGCTTGCATATTTTTAACATTGAAGACAAACTAATTTATTATAAAGACCAATATGATATTTCCAATTCCAATATTTATAAGATGTTAAATGGTCACAAGTTAAAAGTAATGTTTGAAATCCATGATTTCACAATGGGAAAACGATTTCAGCGGTCACCTCAGTTGTTCAAACTATACATATGCAACTTCATCACTTACCCTTTCACCACTTCGCTACCTTCATTACCACATAAATATTGTTGTATTTCATATAAATGTAGGATGGGAATTGCTCAAATCAAATAAAATCAATTGCACGTGATCTCGCACATCCACCACCATAAAGATCACAGGGGCTGCAACATTATGTAATTCCATGTCATGATCGTTGTTAAAACAGAAATTTGGAAATAATGCGAAGATACGACTCTCCTTAAATAAGAAGAATGTTACACTTGACCATCTATAGATTTCTCAACTTGGCTGGACACTTAGGTGAAAAGCCATGTCCACATAATACATGGGATTTTACAAGATGAACCTACACGAGAGAGTAGTGTATTAGCATGCTTTTAGAAGATCAATCCTGACCTTGGTGGACGCTAAGGCTGAAACATCACGTCCACGTAATACATGGGATCTTTCCAGATGAACATGCACGAGAGAGTAGTGTATTACTCTGCTTATAGAAGGTCAATCTTATTTCCTACCAGTGAGAATACGTGAAATTTGCAAGCCTCTACTGAAGGCCTGGTTGAAGAGCAAACGACTCTGGAACTCCGATACAAATGGAAACCAAGCCAATATAGCAACTGGTGTAAAAAGATGGAGTCCCATTACATACTCATAACTACGAGCAAGGGCACGAACAGAATCCCAAAGTCCACAGCACTCAAATAGAGGCCTGCAGGCGAGTGCAATCTACACAAACAAAATCCAGATCTTGAACTCAGCATAAGCATAAACTACTACCAATTTCTATTCCCAACTAGAAATAACTGACGGATAAAGAGCACAACATCAATGCTAACTACCTGCAGGAAAGCCCATCCAGTCGGCATGAATGCAAGGAAACATACAAACAAGTCTGCTATGGTCAAGCCAAAGACAACTATGAGAATAATGAGAACTGATAAAAAACCAATGAAAAGAAGCCCCTTCAGAAGCCGGAACATGAGCTGAAAATCTGCACTGAACCTCCGCCTTCCCATGGATACAACCTGCGGATGCAAATATTGAAATAAGTGCATGCAAGAAAGATTTTCCAGAAGATATATTAAAACCCATTTCAAGTAATTTGGAGCAAGGGCCATGGCTCATTAATTTATGGCAATGTTTTTTTGTAAAATAAGGAAAATAAGAACACAGTCCATACAGAAAAATCAAATTTGGAAATTACTCTCTTCCCAACTTGTAAGATTAAACAAAAATGTTACAAGCAGGAGGATTGTCTACCTTCAATACCAATAAAACGACTGCAATGACAAGCCAAGATAGCCCATATACCTGCAGTTTGTTGGTAAGGCAAACATTAGATTCTCAAAAAACATGTCCCATCATGCTCACTCCAATAAATGATGAAACATACTTTACCAATAATGGTAACTTATAAGAGGATGTACAAACCATACCAGAACACTCCTGTGTTCATGTGCAATATTTAGGTGATAAACCAATCCATATTGATAGAGGAAAAATCTGAGTGATAACAATATCTCCCAAATCCGTCCCCGCAATCCCGAATGCTTGAGATGCTCCTGTTCCTCATCCCACCAGGATTCCCAACTCTTTTGCTGTAGCACACCAATACCTCCTCGATTGTTGATCCACTTATTCCAATCTGTCCAGTCATCCACAATTTTTTGCCATTCGAATCCAGAAGGATTGAACAGGAAAGGTGCAAATAGCCATGTCACAACCATAAACCACATGGAATAAGTGACTAAGATATAGACAACAGTCTTACGAGATGACTGGCTATAGACAGTGTACACAATCAAGAGCAACATCAGCTCAAGTCCTTTGACAAAGTGACTGCGTGAATAGAAGCGGTAGTTGTCTGCAAACTTAGCATGATAGACAACAAATCCACGCCCAGTAGCTCTATATTTTGCTCCACCATGAAGTAATGTGCGGCCATAATAATGCACCTTTGTCCCAAGAGAGAAAGTAAAGAAAACTGAGGCCAGCTGCAGCTGCATGACCACCAAGTCACTTAAGGCTTTGCGGAATCCTCGTTCTAGGCCAATCTCCATCAACATAGGTAAGGCCATTAACAGACCAAGCTGGACAAATGATTGTGAAGCAAGGGCTGCTTCCAGAGGAGAATTGTGTTGTAAAGCAGCTTCACTTAACATTGCCGCTTCAAGTCCACTCAAAACCAAATACAATCGACCATACAGAAAAATATACACTGTAAGTACAGTCACCTGCAATACATATACCAGAAGTTTTTTTTCATGAGAGTGCTGAATCATGCTAATCTGCCAGATAATTCCTATTATTTAAACCACAAACCAATCAATGATGCATGCTCTTGAGATTTAAAATGAGGATGGAAAACCACACTCAAATGACAAAACAAAAACTTTTACAATAGGGAAAAAGAAGAGTGCAATTTATCTCTACCATGGAACTGAAATAAAACCCAACGGTAGTGAAATAGCAAGACATCATCCGGAAAAAGTCAAAGCGGTGTCCAAGTCGATAAATATCACGACTCAAAGTCTGTTCACCATTCCCATTTGCCACTTTTGCCTCAAATTGTGATATTTGATTGAGTCCCACATCACGACCTTTACCAACTTGCATATATTCATGATGAGTTATATTTCCTTGCCGTAACGTAGAATTGAATCCTATAAGGAAAAGGATAATGATAGTATTATATATATATTTATAAATCTATACATCTGTTATTCAAAATTTAATGCAGCAATATATCAATGTAATAATAGGGAAGCCTTTCATACACATCCCTCCACATACAAATATGTAACTAAATCATAATATATAAATGTAAATAAATATCAAGGGCACAGTAAAAATTAAAAAATAACAGAATACCTACCTGCAAAAATATCCTCACTTAAGTTGATAAGTTTTGACGCTTTGCTTATCCCACCTCTTGTGAGGTGAAACAATCTATCAAATACATCAGGATGTCCATAATGAAAGCGCACCCTAAACGGACCAAAAAGAGGAAATGAGTAATAAAGAAAATATGAGTAAGCTTGCATACAATCTCATCTAGCAGTTAGTTGCAATCCTATAATCGGTATGAAGTTATGAACTAGCTCTCATCAAAGGAAGACGCATCGAGAATCCAGATTACAATGCTAATATGGTTTTGCAGGAGTCCATACTTGTGAAATTTGAAGACAGAGCAGTGGAAGGAGTGTAAAGGACAGGTGATATAGCAAGGACAGGTAGTCATAACAGCCCTACATGTTACAGAGGCCAGTGTCTGTGTAGCATAAATTTCGTACAACAGAATTGTACAGTATACAGCAGAATAGAGCATGTCAAAAAACGTAGGCTACACAGCAGAAAATACAGGCCAGAAAAGCAGGCGTTGCAGTAGAAAAACAGGCCGTACAACAGAAAAACAGGCCAAAAAACAAGCCATACAGCAGAAAAAAGTAGACTGTACAACCAAATTAGAACAAGAAAAGCCATATAACTAGTTGTATAGGAGAAGAAATGCGCCAGCCTCATAAAAGAAGAAAAAGAGACTCAAATTGTATGAGTTGGCATTACAATAGCTATCCTATCATTTCCTCATTCAAGGCAAGATCATACAGAGAACATGTATCCAATAATGGTACTCAACAATTCAAGAAGCATTCAATACAAAGTAAATAGCATCACAAAGAAACACAATTACAGAGTGCAAACACACCCTTCAATTTTTTATTAGCTTCATGTACAGTTACAACACCTAACTACATAATATTAGTTGAGACCTTACCATTTACACAGGTTGCTTGTAAGAAGATAAGAATGTCAGATGCAAAATTAATTACAATATACATCGGTTACATAGACATTTCATCTTCCAGCACTTCAACTTCCATTTTGACCTCTTCCACTACCTATACAAAATTTTTAAGTATGCTCATTTCATGGTCATAGATTGCACTGCTTCTGACCAATGTTACAAAAACTGACTGGGGAATAGTTCAGTAAGGATCAAAAGATAGGGCTCTGAAGTAAATTCAGACAAAAAGAGGAATTACTCAGCAAAAACATGGAAAATCAAAGTGGTCTTTCCTCCGAATGCTCCCTCCAAGGCACTACTGAACGATCCATCTTTAACTCCCATGGGACTACAACATTGATGCGATCAGCATAAAAAACAAGTCCCACCAAATGCAAGAAAACTAAAAGAAAAGGGCCCTTCCAAATCTCAACAGTATTAGAGAAATAAAACTTTTAACTGTCACCATTTCCCTCTCCCACTTCTGTATCCCTTGGTTTGATGTTCCCTAGCAATGTTTAGACAATGATATGAAAGAAAAAACATACATTACAATATCAAGAAAAAGATCACATTAATACCCACAAAATTCTAGTCGACCATCAGCAAACATGATAGCAAACATTATAAGATGCTGTAACAAAATGCACTGTAATTCTCACTATATTCATTAACGTTTTACTTTATGAACTATCATTTTCAAAAACAGTCACAATTGCTTTATCAGGTTGCGGATGAAACATTCAGTCCTCAACCTCTCATTAATAATAAAAAATTAAGGAATTAATCACAACAAATTTTTAGAGAGCTTACTTAAGCGGGCTTGCTAGCAATCGTTGTCCAATGGTAACAAAACTAGTTTCTTGATTTGACATGAACCAAGCAAGTGATGAAACACTGCAGCAATCACAAGAAAGAGAACATATTATTGAATCTGGCAGGTTCTACAGAAAATCAATCGAGCAATTTCTTATTTAAGTTCCTAGCTATATAATCGTATTGTCTGATACAGTTAAATTGAATTGAGGAAATCCTCAACATTCTGTGAAACAGATACTATTGTTCCACATCCAGTTAAACTCCCTTCGATTTGAATCTTGAAATATAAAAAAGGCTTCAGCCTATGAAACTGTAATATTGACATCATAAGAGACTCACCTGCCCGTAAAAATATGTTCTCTAAGGCCAAGTATTGTTGGACATCGTACACCACGTTTCTTAAGAAATTCTTGTAGCAAGTTTCGCATTTTGAAAGCTTCTTCTAGATAGTTGTCCTTCAATACGTTGAAGAGTTAGAACTTAGTATCGATTGACTATACAATAACATATTTAATATCTGATAAGCATATGGAAGCTAAGCATACCTGGTTCATATCGATTGTTTGAAGACCTTCTCCACGAGTGAAAATAATGGCATGATTCTGATTTTCTGGCTTCCCTTCACCAAGAATAGGATCACCAGGCAGCTTGATACGGTATATTATCTGCATAACAGCCCCAAAAAAGGAAATAAATTGTAAGTTTGAAGAATCGAAATCTAATGATCTTGTGCATTTTTCCTTCACCAAGAATAGGATCACTAGGCAACTTGTTACGCTATATTATCTGGATACCAGCCCAAAAAAAGAAATAAATTTTAAGTTTGAAGAATTAAAATATAATAATCTTATCATTTATGCATTGCCATTGGGTTTACTTGGAGACTGAAGTATCTTTTGTATCTTACTAATATGTCTTTAAAAATCAAATTTGAAGAAGACAAACAATTTTTCAATTACATACCATAGTTTAATGGATATACTAGACAACCAAGTTTAGCATTTTCAAAAAAGAAAAAAGAAAAAAACTGCACCGCTTTATGTCCAGGGAAAACATAAAATAACTGCACGATGGTGTGAAGCTGTCACATGGAGCTTGGTGATATGTTATCATCATTCCAAGCTATATTACCAAGAACTAAGAGTCCTATCTCTTGGAGACCCTACCACTGGAAGAGAAAGGTATCCCTATCTTGCACTTTGGTCCTCGTCCTATCTGTCAGAGACCCTACCACAGGGAGAGAGAGGTATCCCTTGTGAAATTTTCAACTCTATTGCAGCAACTGGAAATTATTCCTTTAACTGATTATTATTAAGTGCAGTTTATTTGCTATGGCAAATAACAAATCAAATCACAACTGCGATTTTCATCATAAAAAATGCTGTGGAAAATAAAATACTGGAACTAAGAAATATAGAGTGAACACACAATAAAAATGACATTGTTATTTTTGGACAAATGTCCCCAGAAAAACCCAATGTGGGAAAACTGGTGCAACAGATGAGGGTTTTATTATTATTATTCAACAGAGAAAATTCTGAGTACAAATCTAGATGCCAAACTCGCAATCCTCTCTTGAGAAATCACTGGAAAAATTATCTGAGAGAATTTCTCTCTCCACAAGCAATCTGGCAACCACTCGAGCTTGGCTCTCTAGGACCCCTGCATAGGCCTCTACGTAGCCTGTAACTCGCACTCTTGAAATTTGCCTATGATAAAGACGTCCTGTTTTGCTGCTGCCTCTGGAAATGACTCGCTTGGCCTCTTGATGAAAATCCCGACCTCCAACAACTCAATCGATTTCCTCCTTGGCTTAATGGAACTGCCTCCTGTGGAATAACTTCGACATCCTCTAGTTGACTCTTTTGGCACTGGAAACCTCCTCCGGAATCTCTCTACTACTGTGCCTCAACCTCTGCTACTGATCACTGGCTCAAATTCTTCTCTAGCTACTCTCTACTCTCTGACAAATTCGATCTCCCTTGATCACTGGTGTATCTTCTCCATCCCCATCAAGTTGCACTTATAAGTAGTGTTGTGAAAAGCGCGATCTAAACGCGTTTTTTACAAAAAATCGCGCTTTTTTCCCGAAGGCGCGTAAAACGCACGTTTTATTGGAAAAAAGCGCCTTTAAAATTTTTTTGCCGTTTTTTTTCAAAAAAGCGCGCTTTTTTCGAAAAAAGCGTGCTTTTTTCAGTTAAAAGCGGCAGGGGCGCGGGCAGCGGGTTTTATATGGGAAAATCGAATTTTTTTTTGCCCATTTGGACAGCAGCGCGCGGAGGAAGAGAAGAAGAGCTGGGAGAGAGGGTTTGGAGGGCGATCTTGCCGATTCGAAAGGTCTACACTCACTATTTCGAGAGGAGATCGCCATTTTCACCGTAGAAACGGTATGTAGGTTGATATTTTTTAGTTTTCATTGTTTCAAAACAATGTTTTTCTATGTTTTTAAATTTTTTTTGTTGAAAAACTTCATATAGGCACCATTTTTTTTTGTTTTCATTGTTTTTAAAGAATTGTTTGTATTTCTTCATTGATTTGGGATGGGTAACTTGGTATGGCTATGAGAACCAATTTTTTTTTTTGTTTTCATTTTTTTTAAACATTGTTTATGTTTTTTCATTGTTTTTGGCATTTGCTTGCCATTTGGTTGGGTAACTTGGGTTTGGAACTTTGGATTCTAGATATTTGTAACTTGTAATTTTGTAAATGGCAAATGCTAAATTGTAATCCTAAATTCATATTTCCTAATCCTTATTAATTTTAATTTTTTCCCATAGGTTTGCAACTTCAAAGTTAAAAAACAAACATGCCAAGGAAATTGGATCCTTTCTAGGATTATGGTGAGCCTACAACTCCGAATGATAGACAAAACTTGACTTGCAAGTTGTGTGGAAAGGAAATACACGGGGGGGTGTATAGGTTGAAGTATCACCTTGCACAAATCCCTGGACATGATGTGGGGCCTTGTGGAAATACAAGTCCTGAACTTATCCTAAAAGCCACGAGAGCATTGGGAGAATCAGAGCAGACTAGAGAGGCCAAAGAAGAAATGAAAAGGCAACTAAGAAGGTCAACTGAAGGAAGTGGCGTTGGTTCTACTGCAGCATCAATCAATCCGATAGCTGCATCATCATTTTTTGTTCCTCGAACCACACCTGGTTCACAACCATCTATTGGTTCAATGCTAAAAAGAAACGAGAAAGAAGAAGCTGACAACTTGCTAGCAAAATTTCTCCTCTGGAGTGATATTCCTTTCAGCATCGTAAGGAATAATCCTTTTTTCCAACCTGCTGTTAATGCTATTGCCAGTGTTGGCCCGGGGTACAAAATCCCTTCTTATCATGATTTCAGAGGCCGGATTCTTCAAAATCAAAAGCGTGACTGCACCCAAAGATTGGAGGATTTTAGGGCATCATGGGCAAAAACAGGATGCACTGTTATGTCCGATGGTTGGACTGACCAAAAGGGGAGAAGCCTTTTAAACTTCTTGGTTAGTTGTCCCCAGGGGACTATGTTTATGAAATCTGTTGATGCATCTCACCAAATCAAAGATGCAAAAACTTTATGTGATTTGTTGGATGCGTTTATTTTGGAGGTGGGTGAAGAGCATGTTGTCCAAGTCATCACGGACAATGCTGCAAATTATGTTGCTGCTGGTAGGATGCTTATGGACAGGCATCCTACTTTATTTTGGACACCTTGTGCTGCCCATTGTATTGATTTGATGTTAGAGGACATAGGGGAAATTCCCTTTGTCAAAGATATTGTTGACTCA
>APFE031088845.1:0-10661 GCA_000404065.3 Pinus taeda | reverse complement strand
ACTTGTCAATGATACAACAACATATGGAAAACTATCTCCCTACTTCAAATCTCTTGAATCCTCCCAATATAGTGCCCATGATATGATGATATTACATTAAATTCCCACTAATCTACTGAGTCATCAAATTCCTAGAGCTCCGTAATACCAACTAACTATTTAAGTGACCAATGAGGGATATAATGAATGTGACTTGGAATAAATAGGATGCATCAATATGGAGTCCTAAGAATTAAGCCACAAATATTTACTAGACTGAGGTCATTTTAACACCATTGATGAAGGGATTTGTTGGAAAAAATGAAATACAAATTTCATCAAATGAGTGTTATTTAAGTTGAAAGCTCGCCTATGTAAAGATTATATGTATGCGGATGCCATTGGTATGAAATAGTAAGGCATCAAATAATTATTTTGATGCCAACTTATCATAACTGTCTAGTTTCCATGACACCAACTTCTGAGTACCATTGTTCGTGATAATTTTAGCTAACTTGTCCTTTACCTAACAATTGTTGTGAAAAGAGGTTCATTTAAGGTCAGTTATATCATCACATTACTAAGTGTGGGTCACATTTTGTTAGGTCCCTATACTACTAGTGTAGCCCCTTATTGTTATTAGTACAACCCCCTTATTATATCGTTGTACCCATGTAGTCCCCATATTGATATTATTGTGCCCCATAGAAGCCCACTATTGTTATTATTGTGCCCTTACATTATTATTGTTATGTCAACTCTAATTATATTATGACCCCTTATACTCATATATATAGAAATGAGGTCTTGTCATTTGTATCATCCAAGAATTGTTCATTTGTGTAATGTAAAGGAGGTTGCCCCCTCGAAGAGACTTATTTCTAAGGCATTGATCTATCTTTTCTATCTTTTTGTGAGCTGGTTTCATAACATTTGGTTTCAGAACTTTGGATTGTAGGGTTTTGCTGCTCCAAACAGGTCATCGTGGAATTTTCACTATAACTCTTTTTCTGCGACGTTTCAGAAGCTAAAACAAAAACCCATTTTGAACGCAATCTCATTGAACCTCGGGTCCAAATTTCAGATCTTTTTTCGTTATATTTTCAGATATATGATCTGATAAATTTAGGGTTTTTGCAAGCTCTAGAATTTCATCTAAAATAGGCCATTGTGGAATTTTCGCTATAACATTTTCGCTACGAATTTTCATATGCTAAAAAAAATCCATTCTAGAAGAAATTGTTCTAAACCTTGGATCCAAATTTTAGATCTTGTCTAGCTATATTTTCGGATATATGATCTGAGGAAGTTAAGGTTTTTGCAGACTCCTGAGTTACATCCTAAACAGGTGAACTTGGGAAAATCATCATAACTTTCTCTCTAAGCATCAGATTGAAATTTCGTAAGAAGTTACAGAAAGAGGACAGATTGTATTGTGTTTAGGTATAATTTTTAGAACCTAAGGTTAGAACAGTGACACATGGCATGTCGTACAAGTTCACTCTACTAAACCAGTCTATAATTAGGTCATCGCAAGAGATTGAGAATAAATCTTTCTTTGGGAATCTAATTGTGATTAAACTTGTGGAGTTAGAAAGAGGACTCAAAGAGCTATTACAAAACAAAATTTTGAGAACTTAAAGATCCAAAATTACAGAGTTACAGTCGTTTCAAGATCGAGCTCCTAAAATTAAGAAAAAACGAGATGAGGAATTTTGATGGCAAGGATCTGGTAAATTGTATACTACATATGGAGAAATATTTTGATCTACATGGTGTACCACTATTACAAAAGGTACATATTGCATCTTCATATTTAGAACCAGATCAATTTTTATGGTATAAAGGGCTTTGTTCTCGTAAACCACTTGTTACGTGGTCCATTTTCACAGAGGAAATGATAACACATTAATGAGATACAAAAGAGAAAACATTCTTCTTTTAGCCAATTTTATAAATCTCCAAAACAAAAGGTGTTTCAATGGCAAAAGGGCACATTGAGGAGTTTCAAAAAGTGGACTATAGGGAAAATGATATTCCAGAAGAAGCAGAGGATTGATGTCTCCATAGGGAACTTTAAGGATAACATTCAAACATGAGGTCATCTGGAACCTAATTATTGGAGAATGCAATTCGGGGTTGGGAAGAAAGTGCGAAAGAAAATTATGGCAACAAGGAAGTCCTACCCTCACAACTATAAAAAGATGAAGTGTGTTTCTCCTAGCCTTCTAAGACCTACAAGGTTACACCACAACAATTGGAAGAAAAAGACGCAAAAACGGCTTGTTACAATTGTGATAACAAAATACATTAAAGGATACAGTTGCTGAGAAGAAATGTACTTTTACATTGATTGTGAAAAGAGGAGAAGGAAAGGATCGAAGAAGAACTTCAAAAGAAGAGGATATACACCATGAACAACCCCGAAGAAAGAAGAAATGAATCCAACCATATCTTGTAAAGCATTGGCAAGAATTACCACTCCTCAAACTTTCAAGATAGAAGGACATATCAAGAAGAAAAAGGTTCAAGAAGTGGAAGATCACATCAAGAAAGAAGAAATGAATCTGACCATATCTTGTAATGCATTGGTCAGAATTACCACTCCTCAAACTATCAAGATAGAAGGACATATCAAGAAGAAAAATGTTCAGGAAGTGAAAGATCACATCGAGCATCAAGAAATAAATTAGACCATATTTTGTAATACATTGGAAGCACTCCTCAAACTCTCAATATAGGAGGACATATCAAGAAGAAAAATATTCAAGAAGTGAAAGATCACATCAAGGATCAACAACAAGTTCTTCAACTTTTAAAGGATAACGCCACTTAGGTGTAGAATTGAATGAAACAACAGGAAGATCAACATCGAAGTGAAATTTTTTTTGATGTAGGCAATTGGGTATTTTTATGGCAACATCTCAAGCAAGCTATTTATGAGAAGGAAATGTTGGAAATACTACAAGCACTTAAGAAATGGCGACCTTACCTAATGGGAAGACACTTCAAGGTAAAAATGGATCATGATATTCTTAAATAATTTTTAGAACAAAGATTATCTTTAGAAGAACAGAAAAAATGGGTCACAAATATGTTGGGTTATGACTTTGAATCATCTACAAAAAGGGGAAGCAAAAATGTTGTTGCAGTGCAATCTCAAGAAAGGATTGAGGATGTGGAAGCATTGTTTGTGGTGTTATTTCTATTATCCAACCAAATTAGATAAAATAAGCAAGGGATGAATGGAAAATTGACGAAGGGAAGCGTGGCCACTCATTTAAAAGTTGTAGAAAATCCCAGTTTCAAACAATATTGCCATTACATTGACAAGGAAAGAAAATCATATTGGAAACGCCGTGAGCAATCCACAGAAACAATAACCTGATAGCTACGGAAAACCAATCAATTCAGAGTATCTATCAAAGTGAAGAACTTACCCGCTAAAGATTCCACTGGGAGGACAAGAATTTTATACAGAAGCTCAAGGAACTTACTTCAAGCTTGAGGGACAACACGTTTTGAAGGAAGGGGGCATGTTGTCCCTATACTACTAATGTTAACCCCTTATTGTTATTTAGTAAAACCCCTTTAATATATTGTTGTGCCCATGTAGTCTCCCATATTGCTATTATTGTGCCCTTTACATTATATTGTTCATGCAGCTCTGATTATTATTATGCCTTAGACTTCCCTATATATAGAAAGGAGGTATTTCCATTGTCTCATCCCAAGAATTGTTTGTGTAATGTAAAGGAGGTTTCCCCCTCGAAGAGGCTTATTTCTAAGGCGTTGATCTATCTTTTCTATCTTTTTGTGGGCTAGTTTCATAACACATTTGATGGGATTTTGATGTCTAAATTTCTTCCTCTACCTTTATTTCTAGTCGAATATAATTCAATAATTTTTTTTGCATTCTTTCTCATAGTATCCAAATATATTATGATATGTACCATATATGTTTTTACCCTAGAAAGAAGATCCCTCTACGTATTTTTTTTGCATTGACTTTTCTATTCATTCACTTTTCTATTCTTTGTAGGAGATATAGCAATAATATGCATGAAGTTGCAAGACATGATTTCTTCATTTACAATATTGTTAACATGGATTCACTCTTTGGATCATGGTTTCCATTTTCAATAAAAATCCCTTTCATTTTTGAGATGTGGAACACTTTGAAAAAATAAATCTAAAAGTAGAATTTGAATTTGAAACTTCTATTTTGATAGTTAAATTAATTAACATACCATTTAAATGCATGTTTGTCCTTTAATTTCATGGAAAGTAGGTAGTGTGAATAATATCTTCGTTTTATCCAAGGAGTTCAAATTGCTTATGCACATTTAACTAAAAGTAATTTTATATTAAATAGGTTGTTGATTGGTCAATGCAATGCATTGGTTTTCACTCCTAGATTGTTGCATAAAGAGAATTGGGATGCACTAAACACCCTAATAGTGGTGAGATGTGTAATGTAATGTAACAAAATAAACTTATAAAAAAATGGTTGACATTGTAGTTGAAAATGAAAAAACAAAACTATAATAATTAAAGGAATATTTAAAATAGAAGACCATAATGATAATAATAAACATAACAATAATATAAATTGACTTGTAATTGATTGCTCAATTTCCTTTTAATCCCTCTTCTTATTAAATGTATCTAGGGTTAAGATGAATCTGCATTGCTATTATTTTAAAAGTACATGTTGTAATGACATGGTTAATCTAACATGTGTCAAGCCAAGTGAGTTGATTTATAATGACCTTGTGATGTATATATGTGAAATTATCTATCAATATTCCTACTATGAAACCCAAGGCTAAGGCTTGACTAAAAAACAATGGACATTTTAGGTATGGGATTGGTCACCTATGTCTTAGTTGTGTGTTTTGTATTCGCTATGAGGGAATGGTATGATTGTGTGGTTTATATATTACAAAAATTTAAATTTAAATTAAATAAAATCCACTAAATTTTTTCCAAGGAGCATAATGGGACTTTTAACCCACGAGAGGGGAAGAGAAAAGGGGGTCCATAGGTGGAATATTTACCACCACTTGTCATTTTAAAATAACCCACCTTTTCCATGCGTATTTACATTATTACCAATATTTGACCATGTGTCCAAAAAAACAAAATATTCAAATTTCTATTAGATATATTGCCTCATGTAAATAAAATTATATTTTGTGTGGCACTTTGGATATCTTCTTCCCCTTATTTAAGGAACATATATATTTTCCCGTGGCTCCCATTACTTATAATCATCACAAAAAAATCATGAGATTGGAAAACATGATAGTTTACAATAGCTACAGTAATATTTGCAATTGATAGGAGACAAAATGGGTTGGTTGTGAAGCGGAAGAATTGACGCTAAAATGTATATAGAAATTGTTGAGCAACCACTTATACTTTGGGTGGGGGTGGGGTGGTAAATTAGTATAAAACAACTTTTTACTTATTTAAACATTCACAAGCACAAGAAAACAATCACATATGAGATATATCAACGACTAGAACACGAAACATAGGGCTTACATGGAAAAACTTTCGGGAGAAAACCATAAAATTTCATTTTATAAATTTTTGTAGGCACCAACCTTTTAGAGACACGAAAATCCATTGGTAAAAACCTTGGTAGCCACCAACCTACTCTTCAAAATCTTCATAGAAACCGATCTATCCCCACCACTAAGCATCAACTTAGCAAGCAACACTATTATGAACCTTGCACCATAAAAATGACAAGAAATCAATAATTATAGTTCACTTTGTGGGGGAAACCTCGTTTTACAATGAATACTTTGTATAATACAAGATTTGATGATCCTAAAACTAGGTCTCCTTTGTGTGTGTGTGTGTGTAGGATAAAGAGTACAATTATAATGGTACTAACAAGTATTGTCCCTCACCTTCAATCAACTATTAACATGCCACTAACCTTCAATCCAGTATTGTTCCTAATACTTGACTATTTGTGGGTGTTTCTAGATGGATGACACATCTTCCCATGTTTCCTCTTCCACTAGTAGGTTCTATTTGATGATGCATTTAACAATTCCTTAATTTCTCAAATACTTAATCCTTGTTTCCAAGATTTGTTTGGTTCTAGTATGATTTTCCATTCTTCATAAATCTTTGTTAAAATAGTTTATACTGGGATCTTGTCACCAATTATCTTCTTTAAGAAATAAATATGGAACATTGGATGTATACGTGAAGATGGACGTAACTCCAATTTGTAAGCCATACTTTGAATCATTTTTAACACCTTATAAGTGTGTTGAAGCCTCAAAATTCTCTGCAACGACATGGGGGATGACCACCCAGTCCGGATCTTAAAACAGCTCCTTTTCTGTTTGGAATGGTGGATTTGACTAGTTTAACTAGGTCCAGTTGCCTTCTCTCAATCTTCAAAATAGCTTAAAATATGACTTTCATCCATCAATGGAGAAGTGATATCAAATCAACCCTCTTGCTGATCAGGCAAGAAAGTGATCCTTAAGCTGATCTAAGGCTCAACCAAGCCACAACTAACGCTTGTCTCTTTATGAAGAGGACTTTTAGAAATGTAGAATTAATCTAAATGCAAAATTATTCTAAAATGCAAGCAAAAGGAACTAAATCCTAATCCTATCTCAATTAGGAAGATATAGATCTAACCCAATCAAGAGAAATATATTCAAATGATTGGGATTTAAATATGTCTAGCTTATGATGAATATCAAGCTAAACGAAGTAGTTCAATTAAATGACATTATAAATACCAAGTCACATTCTATTAAGAGACCTCTTAACTGAAATAATAAACCAACAACATTTATGAAGAAGTTCACAAAATGATATTGGTTGTTTAATTATTAATTCAAATAATTAAACAATAATATGAGGATGTAGCTCACAACATATCACTATTTGTTAAACTAGTATTAAAAGACAAATTTATGAGTAAATAGTTAGTCAGAAATCACAATTCAACCCATAAGAGCAGAGATAAATAATAACATATGATTGAGACACATTACTCATACCGACAATAATGCGCAAATATGAATAAAATGACACATTCCTGCCATCATAAAATGAAACTAGTATTTAAAATATTAGTATTCGAAATACCAATTTATTGAATACATTTCTCTGGCTTTGGTCTCTAACATTCCTTTACATTGCTTGAACTTCTGTTTTTACAACAAGAGCTGCAGAAGTGCAAACTCTGCCCATCATACATAATTCATAATGTAAAAGAAAAATCCTCAATAATCCTCAGATCTGAGATTTTCACCCTTCCCACCTACAACTCTAAATCTCTATTACATAAGTGCTTTTAGAATTCCAGAATTGCAGAGGAGAGAAGTCTTTTTTACATTCTACAATCTGGTATTTATAATATTTACAAAAGATTTTAGAATAGGAAAATTTGTTGAAGAAGAAATCTGTTTAATCAATTTTCATTGGCTCAAAATTTCATTCTTCTATTGTTGGAGCTTTCTCATTGATTGAAATTCTATTCTCTTCATCTCTTCAACTCTTTTCTTGCAAAACAAATCAAAACAAAATTAAAGTACAAAAATAAAATCAAAATGCTAAATCTGGAATTAAAACAAATCCAATCAAATTCAATTAAATAAATAATTGAAAAGGACCTTTGAGCTTTCTGTTTATGCCTATGATGATTTAATTAGCCAAGAAGATTATTGACGAATGGGTCTGCACTAAGAAGAAGTCGTGGGCAAATAAGAATGCAGAAAATAAAACTCAGAAAATTGATTTTGTTAAAAATTTGGAGTTTGATCTTCAGCTGGATTTTAGACTCAATAAAAGGTCAAATATGGAAATAAAACCACTTCAAAAATATTTTCCACAATTTTATCTTTCCAATGAGCCATGTTGGGCCTCATTTAGCCAAGTAAAACTCCATTTATGAGCTTTTGAAGTTTGTATGTTAAAATTGCCAAAATTCTGAAAATTTTGTTTTACTTACGCTAAAAAAATCTTGAATTTTTTTTTTATTATTCTATTTCTAAATTAATGTTGTTATTAATATTAATTTAAATAACGATAATTATAACTGGTATTATTAATTTTTTATCTAAGTGTAATTAAAAAAATTAATTTTTTTTTTAATTAATAATTAATTAAAAATAATATTACATTATTATTGTAATCTTAATATATAAAAATTATAATATAATATATTAATATTATAATATTAAAAATAATATTATATTTTAATTTTAAAAAAATTAAATAATTTACCAAATCTTAACAAATATCTCATTTATTTAGTGTTTGAGAGTGGAGAGTATAGGGAATTAGTAGGAGGGTATGGCAAGAGAAACGGTTGGGGTGGAAAATGGAGTGATTTACAGGGAATATGACGTGAGGTGATGGTGAGGCGAGTGAGATATGGAGGGAATAAGGTTATATCAATTATTTAATATATTGCACATCAAAACAAAAACAAAAACAACCCAAAAAATTATGTATCATATCGCAAATATTATGCATTCCACCCGCATAAACAATTTTTTATTTTCGCGTATTTTTATTAATTTTTTTAAAATTGCTATTATTGGAAGGAAGAAAGTGATATGAAGTGGGACCACATGGAATTAATAATCCTACAAATTGGATTATAGTCATTTTGCAATTTTGAGAATCCGGTCTTGGCAACTTGTTTTAAAATAGATATTGGGAGTAAATTACCAATATGCTGAAACATGTTTTCATCCATTGTATGATTTAGCTGGGTCATTTTGTAGGATCGTTAGTGAAAAATGAAAAAATAATAAAAATTAACTAAAAGTCAATATTTACAATGAATGACTATTGAACTTAATTAGTTAAAAAAATTGATATATTATACATTTATTTACAATTTTAGTCCATACGGGAAAATGATCAAACTTCAAAGTAGTGCCATTTACAAACGGTTGACCAAAGGGGTTGGAACAAATCTTGTAAAAAGTCGGATTCAATGAAACAATGAAAACAAAAATCCGACGAAAACTAAAAAATGAAAAAAAATAATTGTAAGACAATTAACTTAAATGAAAATCATAAATGATGCTTAACCAAAAATTAATGGAAAAGGCCCCCATTACTTCAAGTAATGGGGGTTGTTGGGTTTTCCTGACAACAAGGTGCCATAATACCTTGGTGCGAGTTTATTGTACTTATTTTGTTGGTTTTAGTCTCACAAATACCTGATATCCCACTCCAATTTTCATTTCACTGTGATGTTGATCTACTGGTTGTTTCATCCTATTTTGTGCTATCACTAAGTTTTCTTTCAATAGTTTGAGAACCTCTTGTTGGTGCCCTATGTGGTCCTCCACTTCTTGAGAGTTTACATTCCCTTTGAAAGGTAATGGAATGGATGGAGGATGATATCCATAAAGTGTTGTAAATGGAGACATTTTTTATGAAGTATGGAATGATGTTTTTGTACCACCATTCTACTAAGGGGAACCACTTGCCCCATTATGTCTATTTATCAAATGCAAAGTAACATAGATATCCTTCTAAATATTTATTCACAATATCAATTTTCTCATCATATTGAGGATGGTTAGATGAGTTGTGAGCCAATTAAGTACCAAAACAAGAAAATAATTAAGTCCAAACATTTCCAGAGAAAATTGGATCTTTGTCACATACAATAATATTTAGTATTCCATGTAACTTTTGGATCATTTCCATGAATACATCTTCCACTAATATTGCTTTAAAAGGGTGTTAAAGAGAGAAAAAATGGGCACATTTTTTCATTTCATTTACCACTATCCCAATGAAATTATTTCTTTCATATTTGGATAAACTTGTAATAAAATCCATTGAAACTTCTTCCAATATTTCCTTTGTATGGATAATGGTTGTAGGAGCCCTGGGGTCTTAATCATCCTTCCCTTACTCTATTTCCATACCATACATATAGCACCAAATTTTTTTGCATCTACTTTAATACCTTCCCAAAAAAATATTTCTTAATCCAATGGTATGTTTTCAAGAACCCTAATATCCTCTTATGGAAGAAATTTGTGATTCCAAAAGGATCTTATGTCTGAGTTGATAATTCTTACTTAAGTATAAGTTATCTTGATGGCACAAAAAATTATTCTTCCACATAAATTTCCCTATTGCATTAAGGTCCTCTTGCAGTTGCTAAAGATCTTTCATACCTCCTCATCTTGTTTCCATTATATCCTTGTTTATTCAACCCAATTAGATTGTGGAATGGAAATAACACATAGTAAATCGTCTATGTCTTCCTCTTTCCTTGAGAGTGCATCTTCCACAATATTTTGTTCTCTCTTTTTTTTTAAATACTTTCAAATTCATAACCTAACATATTTGTAACCAGGGAAAATTTTAGGGGCTAATATTCGCAGATGGGCTAATTTTCCATGCTTTTTCCAAAAAAAAAGATTCGCCAATTTCTGTTTTTTTATACAATGGTTCACCCAAATTTTATAGTACACCATTATTTTACCTTAAAAATCACTAAAATATGATATCAACTAATATAAAATCATCGGAAATCTGAATATTTCTACAAAAAATATCACCAATTTTTTTACAATTTGCATATTAGGGACTAGTAATATTCGCCAAGGTTTCTAAACTTTAAGATAAACTTCCATCCTTAAAATTTTCCCTGTTTGTAA
>APFE031088844.1:45771-78780 GCA_000404065.3 Pinus taeda | reverse complement strand
AACATCTTTGTGACCCACTTTTGTTGCTCTTTAGAGGATAATCTTTGTTCTAAAAATTATTTAAGGCTATCATGATCCATTTTTACCTTGAAGTGTCTTCCCATTAGGTACAGTCGCCATTTCTCAAGTGCATGTAGTATTGCCAACATTTGCTTCTCATAAATAGCTTTGTGTAAAAACTTTCCCTTGATTGGACATCTTTCAAAAGCAATGGGTCTTTCATCTTTCATTAAAACAACACCAATTCCATTTCCTGAAGCATCACATTCCACAATAAAGGTTTTTTATGAAGTCTAGTGTAGCGAGGACTGGTGCTTGGCACATTGCCTCTTTAAGATGTACGAAGGCCTTTGTTGCTTTTGGAGTCCATGAAAATGCATCTTTCTTCAATAATGTTGTTAGAGGTGTTGTTATTCCCCCATTATTCTTAACAAACTTGCGATAATACCCTATTAACCCAAGAAATCCTCGTAGATGCTTTATGGATGTGGTGATTTTCCATTCCATAATGGCTTTAATTTTTCTAGGGTCTACCTTAACTCCATGAGATACAATATGACCTAGATATTCCACCTCTTGTACTCCAAAGAAACATTTGGATCTTTTTGCATATAATTTTTTCTCCTCCAATACTTGTAGCACCCTGTCAACATGTTCAAGATGATCCTTCCAAGACTTACTGTAGATTAGTATATCATCAAAAAATACTAACACAAATTTTCTAAGGAAGGGTTTGAAAATGTAATTCATCGAACCTTGAAATGTAGAAGGTGCATTGGTAAGGCCAAAAGGCATGACCAAAAATTTATAATGACCCTCATGAGTTCTAAATGTTGTTTTTGTAATGTATTTAGTCTTCATTCTGATTTGATGATATCCTGAACAAAGATCCAACTTGGTGAACTAAATTGATCCATGCAAATCATCCAGTAATTCATCAATGATAGGAATGGGAAACTTATCTTTAGTAGTGAGCTTGTTGAGCTCCCTATAATCCGGACACATGCGCCATGATCCATCCTTCTTGTGCACCAATACTAGTAGAGCAGAGAAAGAACTTTTACTAGGTTGAATTATACTAGCCTCTAGCATTTCTGCAACCATACATTCAATTTCACTCTTTTGGGCATAGGAATATCTGTACAGCCTGATGTTTGGAGGAACACTTCTTGGAATCAAATTAATAGCATGGCCATATTCATGAATAGGTGGGAGACCTTTGGGAGTCTCAAATACCTTGGAATGATTGTCCAAGACTTTTTGGAGATCTGGAGAAATAGATGATTCCAATGTGGAAACATCTAGCGAACATTATTGAGCAATTACACCTCTTTGTTCCCTTTTTAGAAGTTTTGTCATACTGTTAGAGCTGATTATCTTTCCCAGTTTCCCTACAATACCCCTTAATTCAACTTCCTTTCCTTCTGCAGAAAATTTCATGAAAAGTCTTGAAAATTAAAAGCTATTGTACCCAAGGATTGTAGCCATTGGACTCCTAGTACAACATCAGCACCTCCCATTGGAATGGAAAGCATTGGGCTAGTCAATACATATTCTCCCATGGATAGCTTGATATTATGGCACTTTCCAGAGCAATTTATTGCTCCTCCATTTGCAACCATCACTTGACACTCTGGTGCTGGATATAAGAAGCAATTCAATTCTTTTGCTACCTTAGAATGGATAAAATTGTGGGTACTTCCTGAATCAATCAACACTATTACCTTTTTCTTCTTGATTTGTCCTTCTATCTTGATGGTTTGAGGAGTGATAATTCACGCCAATGCATTGCAAGGTATGGTCGTATTCATTTGTTCTTCATCTAGGCTTTGTTCTTGGAGTATATCCTCTTCTTTTGACCTTTCTTGCTCCTTTCCTTCTTCCTCTTCACAATCTATGTAGAATAATTTATTCTCAGCACACTTATGACCTTTAGTGTAGGTTGTGGAAGACTAGGGTAACAACACTTCCATCTTTATAGTTGTGACTGGTATGCTTCCTGGTTGCCATAATTTTGCTTTCCATTTTTCTTGCTAACCTGAATGCCTTCTCTAATGAATTAGGTTCCCAATGGTGAACATCATGTTGGATATTATCCTTTAAAGTCCCTATGAACACATCAATCCTATGCTCCTTTGGAATATTTCTTACCCTTATGTTCAATTTTTGGAATGCTCCATTATTGAACCCCTTTGTTTGAAACTTATCAATTGGCTAAAAAAAAGTGTTGCTTTTTGTATCCTCAAAAAGTGATGTCAATTCTTCCATAAAAATTGCCCAAGTGATAATTTGTTTACGAGAGCAAAGCCATTGATACCATACAAACTGATTTGGTTCCAAATATAAAGTTGCAATACGTACCTTTTGTGTGTTTTGCACATTATTGAGATCGAAAAATTGCTCCATCTGTAATATCCATGTTGTGGGATCCTTGCCATCAAACTTCCTCATATCGATTTTTTGGAATATGGTGGGTCTTCGATCCAACATTAGAGTCTATGGAATCATGATTAACATTTTTTTTTGTTCTCATCATGAGTTTCCTTTACTACCCTTTCACCATTAGTGACCATTTCTTGTAGAAACTTATTCATATTTATCTTCAATTCTTCCATCTTATCGTCCATGCCATCTATTTTAGCATCCATGTCATTCATCCTAGATTCCATGCCATCCATCTTAGCTTCTGTTATCACTCAGGTTGTTCCCCTTGACTCCTAAGGGAATACGGCCGAGGTAACCACAAACCAATGTTTGGACTGCAGGTCCTAGCCTACCTGCAATCAGAGAGGGCTCTCTCTTTAGGATTTAGCTTTGTTTGAAGGATTTTAGGCTAGTTATGGAGTTCTTTGTGTTTTGTTTAAGTTTTGGTGGGATGGTTGATTTATTCAAGCAGAGTTGGCATGCAGAGTATAAGAGTTTCAAACCATTGGGCATGGAGTCATGAAGTAAGGCTCATGGTGTGCTTTCTTGGTCACAGGGGGACTATAAAGCAGGATAACTATACATGAAACAACATTTAGGATAATGGAATGAGGGATAAGGAATGAGAGGCAATTAAGAATCTCCCTTTCAAACTTAACAGAGGGAAGGTGAATGAGCTCTATCTAGGAGCAGTCAAGAATTCCTAGCTAATTTTCATACATGTGTGAATTAGGGGAAATATGAGCCAAAAGGAATTCATATTTATAGCTAATTCAGAGGAAAACATAAAGAAACAACAGAAATTGAGCATAGAGTGCAATTAAGCAAAGTCTAGGCTATTCATTCTTCCTGTTATTTTGATAATGATACGATAACGGTTAAACATATATATAATGAAATAGAACGAAGAAACACTTATTGTTCCATGTAGCAGCACATGAATTCCACAGTCACTCTTTAACCATTTGAACACAGCAGACAGTCATTCCTCCAATCTTTTCAGCAGTCTTTGATTAAAGAATTTCTCAGATATACAGTGCGAGTCTCTCATGAAGTGAATTCATCAACCAACCCCAAATACATTCTATGAGGGGATATATATACAAAAAGGAGATAAAAAAATATCTAGAGGATGAGTTATTAACTCATAAATTCTTTCACCAACTCCTAAGGAGTGGTTGGTGAAGATGTAAATGCCGAAGTAAATACAAAAGTAACAGCGGTTCTTTTCTGTCAGAAAATGTTGATTTTTGCGTCCATTTGAGTCGGCTGAGGCTGTGTCTTCAAAATCCACGCTTCTATGGCTTGTTGTTCTAGCTCTTTTCTTTGTCATTGATTTGACGAGCTGCGCCTGTTCTTTCTTGCGCTTTATCCGGTGCTTACTATTGAGCTGTAGCTGACATGGAATTTGAAAATTGAAAAAGGAGCCAAAGACTGATGTCACCTGGGTAAAATGGCCAGCATTGCTTGCCACCAATCTTCAGGAGGAAGCTGATGCATTTGTATCTTGGTGAGTGTCTGATCCGCTTTTGTATACTTGTAATAATTAGGAGGCATCTCAAATAGGTGGTTAACTTCATGCTCCATATAAAATAAGTTTTCCAGCTTATCATAGAGAGTTTATCCTGTAGGAGGTCCTCCTTATGCTGAAGAACTTGATGAACCAGTAAGCTGATTTGTGACATAATTATTAAGCCTAGTTGCATATTGGTCACATGTCAATAACCTTGCAGAGCTGGTTAATAAGCTGGGCAATCCTCTAGTCCGTGGTGCTGCAAGCTTTATCTCAAAATTATCTAAATCCTTTTGGATTTCCGGACATCTTGCTTCTAGAGTTTGAATAAGACTTCTTAAAGTCAACACTTTCTTGGCTGTCAGTATGGCACCCGTTCTGTTCATAATCTGTAATGCTGCCTATTCTTCCCTGGTCTGATGATTTAAGAAGTTGATCATTTTGTTGGCTTGCTCAGGCATGTTTCCTAGTGCTGTTTTGGCTCTCTCAGTTTCAAACTGGGCTTTGCCAATTAGCTCCACCTGTTCATACATGGCTTGAATTGACCTCCATTGGCCAGTGATTGACTGATTTATCTTGGCCCACAAAATATTTTTTATTTCAATCAGGGTTTTGTCTAAAGCTAGCTCTTTCTCCAAGGCTTTAATTTTGTCATTCAAGGCCTTGGTTTCCCTGGTTTTTTCAGCTATTGTCGTTTTAGAATTGTCATACTTTTCTTCAAGATTGGCCAATTTCTCTTTGGCCTCTTTTATCTCTGTAGCCTGAAGCTCAAGCTCCTTGACAGCTTTCATCATTTCCTCCATGCTCATGCTTGGTTCAGATGCTGTTGTAGTAGTTGTTGCTGTTGTTGCTGATGTGGCTTCTGGGATTGCTACTGGCTGTGTAGGAGGAATAGGAACATTAGCTGGAACTGCTGTGGGTGGGTGGGTGGTTGCCTCTGCCTGCTTGCTCTAGCCTGCTTTTTTTAATTCTTCCTCCATCTGGATTACTCTTTGATTCATTTTCATCAGCAAATCTAATGTGTCTTCAGTTTCTTTCTCTTGTATTAACTTTGCAGTTTGAGGGTGTTCAATAGGAGGCAACCTCAATCGCTTTCTCAGTGCAGCAATATCATCATCCTTTTTCTTCATGAGGGCCCTCACACCCTTAGGATCCTTAGGATCATGTCCTAGGTCAATAATAATGTCCTCCAATGTTTTAATTCTGTTGTCTTTAGTTGTGGAGGACATTCTTTCCAAATCTAACTAAATGTTAGTGTTCTTTAATGATTCTTTTAACTCATGAGCCAGTGTGGCCCTGTCTGCTAAGGTAGCATAGACCATCTCTCCAGTCTATTTATGTAGCTCAATTTGGTCCATGGGGTGGATTTCTTTGGCCATGACCTGTAAATTTGTCCTAACATAGTCTGCAGCTATCTGTGGCTGCTGAACTTTGGGTTTGAAGTGGCTAAAAATAATTTTCTCTTCCTTGATATCATATGCTGCCATCAATCTCTCCTGTTTGGCAGGTGTTGCTTTCAGGAAATGGTCATATAGTTGTATTCTTAGTAGCTCATTTTGAGCTTTGATCTGTTTGAAGCTGGCTTTGCCACTAGTTGGTCTTTTTCTTTGTTGTGTGGAGGAAGAAACCTCCATGGCATGCTGTCTGTCTAGCTCTTGTTGGAAAGAGCTAGTAGGTGTTTGTCGGCTTCCCTCTCTATCTCTCCTTGGGCTTTCAAGGATCTCTTCACTGATTTCCTCCTGAAATGGAGAATCAACCCTTTGCCTCCTAGATTTAGGCTACTGTGTAGATCCACTGGCAGGTGTGGAATCTTCTCTGTCACATTTTCGGCCTCTTTCCTCATGGGCAGGAGTCTATAAAACTGGCATTTGGGGTGCCTCTGTTTGCTGTGGAGGAGCTTGTTCTTGGGACTGCTCCTTTGAAGTAGTAGGCAGTTTTATAGTCACCTGTTCTGTATCCATTGGTTCTTTTCCTTTTGTTGTACCTATTGTTGATGAAGATGGTGCTTGGCCGTGTTGTGCAGCTGCAGCAGCTGATGTGCCCTCTCCAATTTGTTGTGGCCACTTGAATTTTACCTGCTCACAAGAATCTAAGTCAATAGTTTTTCAAGGTCTTTAACATTTTGTTCCATAATTTCCTCCTGAGTGAATTCTTCAACTAAAGTTCCTTCTGCCAGCACATCTTGATTAGGATAACTTTCAATGTGTGGGATTTTGCAGTGTGTATAGGCTGTTAGTCTATATTTGACTCTTCTGGCACTAATAAAGCCAAGTGGGTCATAAGGGACCCACCAAAAACATCTCTTCAACATAAGTTGATCCTTCAGTATTAGGTCAGCATCTTGCCAACCTTCCTTCCTGTTCATGATAAAGGGCCCTGGGCAGTCTCTAAATTTCAGGTGAGCCTTCTTCTTGGTGCTGTGAAAATGAGTCAGATCTGAATTGATAATCTACCTGTAGTATTCCAAGGCAAATAGCCTCATTGGTAAATATCTTGGGAGACTGTAAGGACAAAGCTCACAGCCATAAATTCTAATGATAGTGTGATCTTCGTATAGATACTAATCACCTAATTTGTAGCTCTTGGATAGCTGCAATATCTTCTGTATTTCATAAGATATTCTAGGAGGAGGAGCTTTCATTAAGAGGCAGGAGACTAGATAAACAAACTAGTCAATAAACTCACAGTAAGAGTATGGAGAATATTGGACTTGATGGAATACTGATGACCAGAGGACAACAGATCTTCCTTCTACTTTTGAATCCAATTTCTTGCTGGGAAACTGGAAGCTTTCAGACTGACAATATAAGAACAAATGGTAGATGTATGAGGAATATTTGAAGATTCCCTCCCTATTTAGCTTTGTGAGCTGGTCATGAATTTTGTTTGCTATGAACTTGGCATAGTTATACTTGATAGAAGGAGGTTGCCCTTGGCTGAATGAAGACAACAGAACCAACACTGTCTCATCCACATGTTCACTTGTTCTGAAGCCTAACACATAGGATATCATATCTACTAGTATCTTGCCAACCTCATTGAAATGGTCGTATAGGAATGGAGGTGGCTCCTTAGGTTGGCAGTCTACCTTCATAAATGTCTTAGCAATTCTTTCAATCTTGGGATCAAGGAAAGAGGAGGCATCATCCAGTAAGTGCTTCATGGAGAAAGGATATAGTAGTTACGTTTGCTTGAAATTTAACATCCGGTTGATGGAGTCAGGAGTGATATGAAAAATTATTCTCCCAGATGGAGACTTGACAGCTCTCTGATTTGATTCATAATTTTCAGCACACAGGTGAATAATCTCTAGAAAAACATTGACAGAGGGGAGGAAATAATGTGGCAAATTGGACTCCCATATTCCATACATGTCAGAGTGGCTAAGGAAACTGTTTTTTAGCTGGAAATAGGTATGCAAATGATTCATGTTCCCAACGAGGTCTTGAATAAGATAATCATTGTTAGCCAGGGCCATTGCCTCAAGCTATTTGTTTGGTGAATTGATGGGAGTGATGTCTAGAGCTGATGGAGTGGCCATTTTGAACTTTTCTGTGTTTTCACTTGGAGTGAAGATTAGTGAGAAAGTAGACTAAGGACAATCACTTTTGAGTATTTGCAAAGAAGCTGGAAAATGAGTTTGAACTGAGGCAGTAGTCTTCACTATCTGTAGCTTATCATAAAAGAGGCTAATGCACAAAATTCAAGTAAGCTTTTCCTCTCTTTGATAATTTCATTGGGTTGATAGACTATGTGGGTGAACTACTGAGGAAACAGGGATGATTTCTGAGCTGAATATGGGATTTTTACAGAGGATTATGGTAACAGGGGGCAATGCACGGCCATATGAAGCTTCCGCCAGCAATATGAACCTTTAAACCATATTTTGACGGTGAAATTTGTAAGTGGACGCGGGTTCACAGAGCGTTCTTCAGATAGAGCGTTGATTGGAGAATTTCGGGCAGCATTCTGGTGCTTTAGTGTCTCTAGTTTGGTAATTTGCAGAGTTTTATGCAAATGAAATGGAGAAAACGATGAAACAGGGGCAAATAGGTGAAATTGGGCAAATACCTGGTTTCAACGGTGCCAAGGGTGGACGAGCTGGTACAATGGCAAACTATGGAGTCAAATTGCAGGTTGCAGCAGCTTGGCTGGTTGAATCCAAGCTTTGGGAGTGAAAACGGTCATGAGGGTGAATGAGAGCTTTACAAATGGACTGATAGAAATGAAATAAAACGGTCGTTTTCGCGCTTTTTATGCAAAAATGACATTTTGGCGCTTTTGGCGCTTTCACGGGATGACGTCAGCATGACGTCATTGACAGGTCCCAGGTATGGATATGTGACGTGGCATCTGACAGGGCGGTGACATGGCAGTGACATGGTGGCAAGGTGCAGGCAAGAAAGGGGTGAGGTGGCGGTAATGTGGCAGAGCAATGGCGGAATGGAGGTTACGTCATGGGGAGGCGTGTAGCCAACGTCACAAGGGAAAGGCGGTTTTTGGTTTGTATCGCACCACTTTTGCGTAGAAATGGTTTCGGAGGAGGGGGCTCTGCCACAGCCGGGAGGGCGATGCGTGGTGGGAGTACGACAGGAAAACCGCCCATCTCCTGGATGCTAACCCTCGGCACATCGGGGTAGGAAAAGACCCGCCCACCATAGATCTGGGGCACTGGCCATTGGACAGCTGACGAGACAGGTAAGGTGGCAAAGGGTTAGGGATGGGGCCCATGTGCTATGTAATATTTGTTTAATCACGCAGCGGGGGGTAAACATTAGAAGCATGCGTTTTATGGGGTTAGGATTAAAGGGAAATGGTTGTTAGTTTAACCAGAGGTCAAACTAACTCCAGATTAGAACACGAAAGGGTTAACAGTAGCCCCAAATGGACTATTATTTCCCTGACTTAAGAAATATTGCTATATTGAAAAGGGGTAGGGATATTATTATTTTTTGTGGGATTTTATATAGTTTTAATAGAAAATAGGGATGGGAAAGTAGATAGGGAGCTATATAGTACAATTAGGAGTTAATATGACTTGGTGAAATGGAAATGTAAGGGAAATGATGCCAAGTTCAAGATCTAGAACTTAGATATGTGATTTGAATAGGATATGGAGAAATCATTTTACACAAGAAATGTGGCTTCTTTTCAGTAAGTCAACTTCAGATGTCAACTTGGTCCTTTACAAGAATAGCGTGAAAATGGACTTTTTGGGCAGATCCCAAGGTCCTTGAGGGGATGTTAGTGAATGATTTCTAAGGGGATGAAGGGGGAGTTAGAAATGCTTCCAAACCTTGCCATCAAACAGTGCCTTGGTACTCCTGCTTCAAATGAGATGAGCTTTCTTTGTTTAGGTCAAAACTGAAGATGATCTTGCTTCTGCAACCCTAGGCTACCTGCCCAGCCTAATACACCTAGCATTTTTTGTTACTTCAGGAAGGGTGCGCTTAGACTTGCAAACCTTGATTGCCTTTTTCTTTTTTAACTGCCCTCCTATCTAAAAACTACCCTTATTTCTTCCAAGGGCCCAGATAAAGTAGTTGGGCACTTTCATTCTCTACCTAGCTAGTAATCTGCCAAGTTTAAATAGTTTGGACAGATTTGCTTTCTCTATTTTCTAAAACAAGAAATTTAAACCTAGGGATGCCAAGATTAAGCTATTTGGCCCTCCCTTAACTGTGAAATTCTTCAAAAATGGAACTTTTGCAGCATGAAAAGGATGAACATTTTTGGCACTTCCACTGTCAATCATGAAAAATGAAACCTATTGGTATAGGATGCTAACAGTGGCTCCACTTGGGGATGACATTTCCTTGTGAAAGGCTAAGAACAGCAGGTCAGACTGCCTTATTTTTTCCTTGCTGTATTGTAAAACTTCCTTGTCCAGGAGACCTTTGATTTGAATCTTTATAACCCAGTATGTAGTACTTTTGTAAGCTGATCTGTGTGTGATTGCAGCTCTGTTTCTTGCTAGTTTCTCTGAGTACTTATCATTGTCTTCATACTTCCCAAGTCCTTTTGTTGATTTCCCATAGTGGATTCAAAATATACACCAAAAGGTGATGTAGTTTCTTGATTTTCTTCAAAATTTGCTGCATTTGGTTCCCTATCTAACTGCTGTAAATAAAAAATGTTGAAAATACACATATTTATGTACAATATGTAGTTGTGTTATGCTCATCAAAGGGGATCAAAATAATGTTTGAGCATTCTCCCATTGACTGGGCCTTCTTCAGTATCTGTGCCATCCAAACTCTTTAAAAATTAAGTTTTGTTACCTTGTACTACTTGGATCACAAATGGTCCTTTCCAAAGAAAATCAAATTTCCCATGTTTCCCTTTATCTTCACTCCTAGAGTCCCATTTCAACACTTTGTTTCCTATAAAAAAGTCTTCAGCTTTTGTTCTTTTATCAAAGATCTTTTTGAGTTTATCTTGTAACACTTGAGCTCTGTGGTAAACTTGTTCTCTTGTTTGCTGCAAATAGATGGTTTGGTTTATCCTCCTTTGGATATCATTGGGCTTAGCCTGAATCTTTTGCAGCAGCTTGCTAAAAGGGATTCCAAAAGAAGAAGGGAAATTGGCCTCCACGCCATAGACTAACTCATATGGGCTCATCCCAATGGATCTCTTGGTTGTCAATCTATTAGCCCATAGTGCATTTGTGAGCTTTTTGTGCTAATTCTTTTTATTTTCCTCTAAGACTTTCTTGATGATATTGATTAGGCTTTTGTTGGATGACTAGGCTAGGCCATTACCCTGAGGGTAATAGGCTGTGGAGTGACCTAAGGTGATGTGAAATTTATGGCAAAATTTGACCATTCTCTTGGATTTGAAGGCAGCAATGTTGTCTGTGATGATTTTTTCAGGGTAGCCAAATCTGGACAGAATATTGTTTTCAAGGAATTGGATAATGGTGGAGTCATTGGCTTGCCTACATGGGATGGCTTCAATCCACTTGGTGAAATAGTCTGTGGCTGTTAGATTCCACTTATGCTGGCCTGAGGATGATGGGTGGATTTCTCCAATGAAGTCAAGACCCCATTGTTCAAAAGGCTTCTTGGTTGAAATGGGCTTAAGGGGCAAGGGCAGAAGCTTTCTTTTTCCTTCAAAGACTTGGAATTTGTGGCATGAAACCACAAACTTTTTGACATCTGCAAACAATGAGGGCCAATAGAAACCAACCCTTAATATCTTATCAGCAGTGGATTTCCAATATAGATGCCCTCCACAATCCCCTGCATGGAATTCTTTCATAACACTGTCAGTTTCATTTACATTTAAATAGTTCAGCAAAATTCCTTCATGATTTTTCCAAAACAGGGCACTATCTAAGACACAATTCTTTGATGCTTTCATTTTTTAAAATCTCCTTTTGGTTCTGGACAACCCTGGGGGAGCACACAAGTTTAACAATATAAAACAAATATCAACATACCATGGGGATTGCAAAAAAGCTTCACTGATCTGTGGAGTCACCAACTCCTTTTCATTGTCCAATTCATTTGTATCTAAGGCTTGAAAATTGGTTTCAAACATCAGTTTGGCTAAACCTTGTCCCTTTGTGAGCTTGGTAGGTTTTATCTCAATGTCATACTCAAGGATATTGGCAATCCATTTTCCTCGTTTGCCTTCTAATCCCTCCTGAGTTAATATGTCTTTTACAACAGCACTTGGCACATAAGTAATCACATGGGAATATAAAATATAAACTCTAAAGTCTTTGATGGCCTTCACCAGGGCATAGGCCTACTTTTCCATCATTTGATACTTTAGGGGCACATCCCTAAGGGTTCGGCTGAAAAAAGCAATGGGCTTTTCATTTCCTTGGTCATCCTTTTGTAAAAGAACAACAACTATGGAATGTTCAGATGAAAATGAAAAAATGATGAAATCCTTATCAAATTGTGGACTTGTGAGGACTGGTGCTTGTGTTAATGCAATTTTTATGCCTTCAAAGGCTTGCTTGGCTTCTAAAGTCCATTTTACCTTGGAATCTTTCTTGAGCATATTGCTTAGCACCCTTATCAGCTCAGCCAAGTTTGGGATAAATCTCCTTAGGAAATTGATCTTTCCCAAGAAAGCTTGCAATTCTTTGAGGTTTCTTGGATAAGGGATTTGTAGAATGGCTTGAATCCTTTCGGGATCAATTCTAATCCCATCTTTAGAAATGATATGGCCAAGAAGTTTGCCTTCTTCTAGACCAAACAGGGATTTCTTAGGGTTTAAAGATATGCCATATTTCCTACAAGTTAGGAATATTTGCCTTAGGTGCTTTAGGTGCTCTTGATCGGATTTTGAGAAAGGGGTAAGGTCATCAAGGTAGACAACCAAGAAATCATGGATTTCCTTGGCATAAGCAATGTCCATGGCCCTTTGAAAGGTTGCACCTGCATTTTTGAGTCCAAAAGGCATTTTGACATATTTGAAGGTTCCCCAGGGTGTTGTAAAGGCTGTCTTGTCTTGGTCATCCAGGTGAACTAATATCTAATTGAAACTTGAGAAGCCATCAAGTAATGAAATTCTTGAGGACGTCACTACTCTGTGTAGAATATGGTCCATTTTGGGCAAAGGATAGTGGTCTTTTAGAGAGACTTGGTTTAAGTTTCTTAGGTCTACACACAGTCTGATCTCACTTGATTTTTTCCTTGTGGGAACCAGATTGGATACCCATTCAAAAAATTTGATGGGTGCTATAATACCCGCTTCAAGCATTTTCTTCACTTCCTTTTCAATGAGGGGAAGAAGCATAGGGTTAATTCTTCTAAGTTTCTGCTTAAATGGTTTTTGGTTTGGTTTTAAGGGAATAGTATGCTGAATAACTGAGGTGTCATAGGACTTTAAGTCCTCATAACTCCAAGCAAACACATCTTGGAACTCTTTGAACAAATCCACATACTTTGTTTTTTTATCAGGTGGCAAATTTTTCGACAGTTTAATGACTTTGGGCTTCTCTGTTGTCCCAATATTGCAGTATTCAATTGTAGCATTTAAGGGTTGAATTTTTGGCTTTTTGGGGATGTCATTGCATCAAACATGTCTTCTAATGGAGTTAGGCCAGCAGGCAAAAAGTTTTCTTTTAAATCAATGATTTCGGTCTCTGTTTTGGCTATTTCCTCCAAATGCATCTGTTTCAGCTCTTCTATGTTTTTCTGGTCAAAGATAGTTGGGCACAATATCTGTTTTGCTGCTTCAGCTATTGGAGTTTGCTGACTTTGGATTACAGTTTGTTGTTGTTGGTCATCCATAACATCATCGTCTATATTTATGCCTGAAAACTCCTACTGTAAGGCGAGGAAATTATTAATTTGTGCATCATTTTCAAACACTTTCCAGTCTTTGATATTGTTAGGGACAGCCGGCCTGTGCTTTATCTCAGCAGTGAAATGGTGATTGGGCTGAAAAGGCAACTTGTAGGTGCTAGCAAAGGTTGCTAGGCTGTGCGCATGTATGTTATGGTCTCTGGAAATCTTAGCAAGCTGGAATTCGGTGAAGGAATTGAGTATGTCTTGGCAGCAGACCTATAAGCTCTTAATCTATTGTCATTGATGACAAAGTTGCCTTTCACCTATTGTATGATCAGGTCAGAGACTTCTAGAATTGAGACTTTTGTGGCTCCCAGGGATTTGATTAGTTTAAGGCCTAAGAGGAGGGCTTCGTATTCTACGATATTGTTGGTACATCGGAAATTCAGTCTATAGGCATGACCCTATACATGGTTTTTATGTGTATTGTGAATCCACACTCCTGCCCCTTCTCCTAACTTATTAACTGAACCATCAAACTCTAAATACCATGTGATTTCTTGCTTGTGGCCACTATCAAGAGTTTCAGTCATTTTAGGATTGGGCGGACCTAAGTTTTGTGTTTGAGCAATTTGTTCTTGTATACTAGTTGTATCGTTTGTTTTGACACTTTCATGAGTATGGGCAACCAATTGTTCATTCATGCTTATCTCCTGTTCTAAAGCAAAATGCTTATTATCAGTTGGAGGAGATATTTCATCATTAAACAAAATAAAAGAGTCCATATCAGAATGGATTGAGTAAATGGGGAAGTTTTGAGGATTTTCATCACTGCTTACCACATATTTCATTAAAGTTTCTCTGTATAGTCTCTTTGGTTGCCCAAAGACTAAAATAGTGGCATAGGGCATGTCTAATTGCAAAGATCCTTGGAGTTTGGCCCCCTAAGATCTTGATAACAACATGCCATACTTTGGTGGAATGTCAGCTACCACCACATCCATCAAGATTGTTTTGTTTGGGTACTGGACTAAAGAGACACACAAATCTTTGATCAGGCCTAAACACTTGATGTGACTGGAATCAAATGAGAATAAGTCTTTATATGGTCTTGTGATATCCAAGTTTAGTTTCTCCATTACGGATTTGGAATTAGGTTGTGTGAAGCTCCTGAATGAAACATTGCATTGTGTAAGACTTTATCATGGATATGTAGACTGACATAAAAGGGTAGAACACCTCCATTTATTGTTTTTCCATCGACTTTTGGACCAAAAAGTAACTCAGGTGTATCATCTAAGACATTAACATCGTCCCTATTCTCTGGTATTTACAACGACCTTTTGATTTGTTGTTTGTATACATCATGTTTAGAAAGCTCAGAGAGAGGGATAGATATTTTTAACCTGGCTATTTCAGCCTCTAAATCAAATGGTTTTTCTGATTGGGTTTTAGTATTGTAATTGGCAGATTTATCTTTTTCAACTGTGTTTTCAACGATTTTCTCTTGATTATCAGTGATGTCCTGGAGTATTTCTATTTTGGAAGTGTTTTGAGGGGTGTTGTTTGAATTCTCTTTTAAGGAAGAGGATACTAATGGATGTTTGTATGAGGGGTGTATCTCTGTTATATCCTCTACTATCACTTCCTTTGGGTTTTGGCCTTTTCCATCATCAGGTTCTATTAAGGTATCTTTTTCTTTTATTTTCTTTGGCTATTTAGTATCCTTTGTTTTGACGGGTTCTAGCACCTCTATGGTCCTACTTCTCAACTTGTATTGCTTGTGAACTTGATATACAACTGCATCATAACGTTCTCTGAAGTCAAATGACTCGCCAGATTTGGTTTGAAATTTTTTAAATTATTGGGCTTCTTGGTCATCTTGAGTTAGAAAGACCTGCTGTTCACTATCTAGACCCATCAGGTTGATGTGGGGGTCCTCTGTTAGTTCACTAGAGGTTGAGACCTCTGCATAATTCTCTTGAAATGGAGGTCTAATATTCTGACCAGGACCAGTCCTTCCAGCATTTTGGTTCAGATTTTTTCTAAAATTAGGATTCATGGCTGTATTTCTTGTTTGACCCTCCCATGATGATTTTATTTTGATGGTTTCAACTCTATCTCCTAATCTGTCCATACCTTTGATGATTGCATCTAATGTTTGCTCAAATGCCGAAGGTTCTTCTTTGAATGTTGTTCTTCTTTCTATTCTTGCTCGATTTTGTTTGGCAATCAAGTTTGCTTCTACACTAACAGCTATATTCTACATGTCTGCTAGGTTTAATGGGGCTCTTTCCCTCAATTGATATGCCATGTCTGATTCAAATCCATTAGGGAATTTGATCAAGGCTAAGTCAGGTGGGGGTCTAAGGTTTTGTGGTATGGCGTTGTATGTATTGTTAAACCTAGCACAATAATCTTGAACAGTCTCTTGCGGACCCCTTTTTAAATTGTCATACTCAGTTAATATATGTAAAGGGCCTTTCTTATTTTCCCATCTGTTTAAGAAGACTTGATATAGGGCCTCGGGATCAGCTATAGAATTTGCAGTAAGAGACCTAAACCAAGTCCTTACATCACCAGTTAGACTTTGAACATAGATCTTCATCGTTACTCCATCATCATCAATCTCATAGTTTTCAAAATAGTCCTACATCTTCTTGGTGTGCATTTGGGCTGTATAGGAACTAGCACCATCAAAATAAGTAATCTTACTTTGATAATCCTGAGGCATAGCCCCTGGATTTGGAGGTAATTGTAAGGGAGCATATCTATTGGCCATATTTGCAGGAACAAATGGGACAGCAAGAAGAAATGGAATAGCTGGAACAACAGCAACAACAGTGGTACTGGGAGTAGTATGCGTAGTAAATGGAGGAGTGGAAGAAGTGCTTGGAGAGATGGATGATGAACTTGGTTAACCCAGGTTTGAACGAAATAAAACTTTGACAGGGGTTGGAACACAGCTTGGCTGAACTGTTTAAGGACTAGAATCAACAAAGTGTTCTTGTTTCTCTTGTTTCCTAAGGATATTAGGAATTATATTGGGATTTTAAAAAATAGCTGGAGGATCTGGGTCAGGATTTGACCTTGTGTAACGACTTTTCTTCTTTGGAGCCAGCATCTAGATTTGTTTTTGGTGTTTTTTTTAGAATGTTTTCAATCACAGGAGATTCTTTTGAAACATAGGAAGCTTGAAATTTCCATTGACTATGTTGAAACAAGGAAACTGATTTTGTCCCCAGTGGAGTCGCCAATATATTATCACTCAGGTTGTTCCCTTGGACTCCTAAGGGAATACGGCCGAGGTAACCACAAACCAATCTTTGGACAGTAGGTCCTAGCCTACCTTCAATCAAAGAGGGCTCTCTCTTTAGGATTTAACTTTGTTTGAAGGATTTTAGGCTAGTTATGGAGTTCTTTGTGTTTTGTTTAAGTTTTGGTGGGATGGTTGATTTATTCAAGCAGAGTTGGCATGCAGAGTATAAGAGTTTCAAACCATTGGGCATGGAGTCATGAAGTAAGGCTCATGGTGTGCTTTCTTGGTCACAAGGGGACTATAAAGCAGGATAACTATACATGAAACAACATTTAGGATAAATAAGAATGGAATGAGGGCTAAGGAATGAGAGGCAATTAAGAATATCTCTTTCAAACTTAATAGAGGGAAGGTGAATGAGCTCTATCTAGGAGCAGTCAAGAATTCCTAGATAATTGTCATACATGTGTGAATTAGGGGAAATATGAGCGAAAAGGAATTCATATTTATAGCTAATTCAGAGGAAAACATATAGAAACAACAGAAATTGAGCATAGAGTGCAATTAAGCAAAGTCTAGGCTATTCATTCTTCTTGTTATTTGGATAACGATACGATAACGGTTAAACATATATATAATTAAATAGAACGAAGAAACACTTATTGTTCCATGTAGCAGCACAAGAATTCCATAGTCACTCTTTAACCATTTGAACACAGCAGACAACCATTCCTCCAATCTTTTCAGCAGTCTTTGCTTACAAAAATTCTCAGATATACAGTGCGAATCTCTCATGAAGTGAATTCATCAACCAACCCCAAATACATTCTGTGAGGGGATATATATACAAAAAGGAGATACAAAATATCTAGAGGATGAGTTATTAACTCATAAATTCTTTCACAAACTCCTAAGGAGCGGTTGCTGAAGAAGTAAATGCCGAAGTAAATACAAAAGTAACAGCTATTCTTTTCTGTCAGAAAATGTTGATTTTTGCATCCATTTGAGTCGGCTGAGGCTGTGTCTTCAAAATCCGTGCCTCTATGGCTTGCTGTTCTAGCTCTTTGCTCTGTCATTGATTTGACAAGCTCCGCCTATTCTTTCTTGCGCTTTATCCGGTGCTTACTATTGACCTGTAGTTGACATGGAATTTGAAAATTGGAAAAGGATCCAAAGACTGATGTCACCTGGGTAAAATGGCAAACATTGCTTGCCACCAATCTTCAGGAGGAAGCTGATGCCTTTGTATCTTGGTGAGTGTCTCATCCGCCTCTGTATACTTGTAATAATTAGGAGGCATCTCAAATAGGTGGTTAACTTCATGCCCCATATAAAATAAGTTTTCCAGCTTATCATAGAGAGTCTGTCCTGTAGGAGGTCCTGCTTGTGTTGAAGAACTTGATGAACCAGTAAGCTGATTTCTGACATATTTATTGAGCCTAATTGCATATTGGTCACGTGTCAATAAGTTTCTAGAGCTGGTTAATAAGCTGGGCAATCCTCTAGTCTACAGTGCTACAAGCTTTATTTCAAAATTATCTAAAACCTTTTAGATTTCCCGACATCTTGCTTCTAGAGTTTGAATAAGACTTCTTAAAGTCAGCACTTTCTTGGCTGTCAGTATGGCATCTATTCTGTTCATAATCTGTAATACTACCAATTCTTCCCTAGTCTGATGATTTAAGAAGTTGATCATTTTGTTGGCTTGCTCAGGCATGTTTCCCAATGCTATTTTGGCTCTCTGAGTTTCAAACTGGGCTTTGCCAATTAGCTCCACCTATTCATACATGGCTTGAATTGACCTTCATTGGCCAGTGATTGACTGATTTACTTGGCCCACAAAATCTTTTTTATTTCAATCAGGGTTTTTTCTAAAGCTAGCTCTTTCTCCAAGGCTTTAGTTTTGTCATTCAAGGCCTTGGTTTCCCTGGTTTTTTCAGCTACTGTCATTTTAGACTTATCATACTTTTCTTCAAGATTGGCCAATTTCTCTTGGGCCTCTTTTATCTCTGTAGCCTAAAGCTCAAGCTCCTTGACATCTTTCATCATTTCTTCCATGCTCATGCTTGATTCAGATGCTGTTGTAGTTGCTGTTGTTGTTGTTGCTGATGTGGCTTATGGGATTGCTGTTGGCTGTGTAGGAGGAACAGGAACATTAGCTGGAACTGCTGGAGGTGGGTGGGTGGTTCCCTCTGCCTGCTTGTTCTGGCCTACTTTTTCTAATTCTTCCTCCATCTGGATTACTCTTTGATTCATTTTCATCTGCAAATCTAATGTATCTTCAGTTTCTTTCTCTTGTATTAACTCTGCAATTTGAGGGTGTTCAGTAGGAGGCAACCTCAATCGCTTTCTTAATGCAACAATATCATCATCCTTTTTCTTCATGAGGGCCCTCACACCCTTAGGATCCTTAGGATCACGTACTAGGTAAATAATAATGTCCTCCAATGTTTTAATTCTGTTGTCTTTGGCTGTGGAGGACATTCTTTCCAAATCTAACTGAATGTTAGTGTTCTTTAATGATTCTTTTAACTCATGAGTCAGTGTGGCCCTGTATGCTAAAGTAGCATAGACCATCTCACCAGTCTGTTTATGTAGCTCAATTTGGTCCATGGGGTGGATGTCTTTGCCCGTGACCTGTAAATTTGTCCTGACATAGTCTGCAGCTGTCTATGGCTGCTGAACTTTGGGTTTGAAGTGGCTAAAAATCCTTTTTTCTTCCTTGATATCATATGTTTCCATCAATCTTTCCTGTTTGGCAGGTGTTGCTTTCAGGAAATGGTCATATAGTTGTATTTTTAGTAGCTCATTTTGAGCTTTGATCTCTTTGAAGCTGGCTTTGCCACTAGCTAGTCTTTTGCTTTGTTGTGTGGAGGAAGACACCTCCATGGCATGCTGTCTATCTAGCTCTTGTTGGAAAGAGCTAGTAGGTGTTTGTCGGCTTCCCTCTCTGTCTCTCCTTGGGCTTTCAAGGATCTCTTCACTAATTTCCTCCTCAAATGGAGAGTCAACCCTTTGCCTCTTAGATTCAGGCTGCTGTGTAGATCCACTGGCAGGTGTGGAATCTTCTCTGTCATGTTTTCTACCTCTTTCCTCATGGGCAGGAGTATGTAAAATTGGCATTTGGTGTGCCTCTCTTTGTTGTGGAGGAGCCTGTTCTTAGGACTGCTCCTTTGAAGTAGCAGGCAGTTCTGTAGTCACCTGTTATGTATCCATTGGCTCTTTGCCTTTTGTTGTACCTGTTGTTGATGAAGATGGTGCTTGGCCGTGTTGTACAGCTGCAGCAGCTGATGTGCCCTCTCTAATTTGCTGTGGCCACTTGAATGTTACCTGCTCACAAGAATCTAAGTCAAGAGCTTTTTCAAGGTCTTTAACATTTTGTTCCATAATTTCCTCCCGAGTGAATTCTTCAACTAAAGTGCCTTGTGCCCACGCGTCTTGATTAGCATAATTTTCAATGTGTGGGATTTTGCAGTGTGTATAGGGTGTCAATCTATATTTGACTCTTCTGGCTCTAATAAAGCCAAGTAGGTCATAAGGGACCGACCAAAATCTTCTCTTCAACATAAGTTGATCCTTCAATATTAGGTCAGCATCTTGCAAACCTTCCTTCTTGTTCATGATAAAGGGGCCTAGGAAGTCTCTAAATTTCAGGTGAGCCTTCTTCTTGGTGTTGTGAAAATGAGTCAAATCTAAATTGATAATCTGCCTGTAGTATTCCAAGGCAAATAGCCTCATTGGTACATATCTTGGGAGCCTGTAAGGACAAAGCTCACAGCCATAAATTCTGATGACAGTGTGATCCTGGTATAGATACCAATCACCTAATTTATAGCTCTTGGATAGCTGCAATATCTTCTGCATTTCATAAGATATTCTAGGAGGAGGAGCTTTCATTCAGAGGCAGGAGACTGGATAAACAAACTGGTCAATAAAATCACAGTAAGAGTATGGAGAATGCTGGACTTGATGGAATATTGATGACCAGAGGACAACAAATCTTCTTTCTCCTTTTGAATCCAATTTCTTGATGGGAAGCTGGAAGCTTTCAGACTAATAATATAAGAAAAAATGGTATATGTATGAGGAATATTTGAAGATTCCCTCCCTATTTAGCTTTGTGAGCTGGTCATGAATTTCGTTTGCTATGAACTTGGCATAGTTATACTTGATAGAAGGAGGCTGCCCTTGGCTGAATCAAGACAACAGAACCAACACTGTCTCATCCACATGTTCACTTGTTCTGAAGCCTAACACATAGGATATCATATCTACTAGTAGCTTGCCAACCTCATTGAAATGGTCATATAGGAATGGAGGTGGTTCCTTAAGTTGGCAGTCTGCCTTCATAAATGTCTTAGCAATTCTTTCAATCTTGGGATCAAGGAAAGAGGAGGCATCGTCCAATAAGTGCTTCATGGAGAAAGGATATAGCAGCTGTGTTTGCCTGAAATTTAACATCCGGTTGATGGAGTCAGGAGTGATATGAAAAAGTATGCTCCCAGATGGAGACTTGACAGCTCTCTGATTTGATTCATAATTTGCAGCACACAGGTGAATAATCTCTGGAAAAATATTGACAAAGGGGAGGAAATAATGTGGCAAATTTGACTCCCATATTCCATACATGTCAGAGTGGCTAAGGAAACTATTTTTTAGCTAGAAATAGGTATGCAAATGATTCTTGTTCCCAACTAGGTCTTGAATAAGATAATCATTTTCAGCCAGGGCCATTGCCTCAAGCTCTTTGTTTGGTGAATTGATGGGAGTGATGTCTAGAGCTGATGGAGTGGCCATTTTGAACTTTTCTGTGTTTGCACTTGGAGTGAAGATTAGTGAGAAAGCATACTAAGGACAATCACTTTTGAGTATTTGCAAAGAAGCTGGAAAATGAGTTTGAACTGAGGCAGTAGTCTTCACTGTCTGTAGCTTATCATAAAAGAGACTAATTCACAGAATTCAAGTAAGCTTTTCCTCTCTTTGATAATTTCACTGGGTTGATAGACTGTGTGGGTAAACTACTGAGGAAACAGGGATGATTTCTGAGCTGAATATGGGATTTTTACAGAGGATTATGGTAACACGGGGCAATGCACGACCATATGAAGCTTCCGCCAGCAATATGAACCTTTAAACCATATTTTGATGGTGAAATTTGTAAGTGGGCACGGGTTCACAGAGTGTTCTTCAGATAGATAATTGATTGGAGAATTTGAGGCAGCATTCTGGTGCTTTAGTGTCTTTAGTTTGGTAATTTCTAGAGCTTTATGCAAATGAAATGGAGAAAACGGTGAAACAACGGAAAATAGGTGAATATGGGAAATACCTGGTTTCAACGGCACCAAGGGTGGACGAGCTGGTACAATGGCAAGCTCTGGAGTAGAATTGTAGGTTGCGGAAGCTTGGCTGGTCGAGTCCGAGCTTTGGGAGCGAAAACGGTCATGAGAGTGAATGAGAGCTTTACAAATGGACTGATAGAAATAAAATAAAATGGTCATTTTGCTCGCTTTTTATGCAAAAATGACATTTTGGCGCTTTCACGGGATGACGTCAGCATGACGTCATCGATGAGTCCCAGGTACAGATGGGTGATGTGGCATCTGACAGGGTGGTGACATGGCAGTGTCATGGTGGCAAGGTGCATGCAGGAAAGGGGTGAGGTGGCAGTAATGTGGCAGAGCAATGGCGGAATGGAGGTGACATCATGGGGAGGTGTGGAGCCGACGTCACAAGGGGGAGGTGGTTTCTGGTTTATATCGCACCGCTGTTGCGCAGAAGCGGTTTAGGAGGAGGGGCTCCACCACAGCCGGGAGGGCGACGCGTGGCAGAAGTATGAAAGGAAAACCGCCCATCTCCTGGATGCTAACCCTCGGTACATTGGGGCAGGAAAAGACCCGCCCACCATAGATCTGGGGTGCTGGCCATCGGACGGCTGACAGGACAGGTAAGGTGGCAGAGGGTTAGGGACGGGGCCCGCGTGCTATGTAATATTTGTTTAATCACGTGGCGGGCGGTAAACATTAGAAATGTGGGTTTTATGGGGTTAGGATTAAAGGGAAATGGTTGTTAGTTTAACCAGGGGTCAAACTAACTCCAGATTAGAACACGGAAGGGTTAACAGTAGCCCCAAATGGACTATTATTTCCCTGACTTAAGAAATATGGCTATAGTGCCAAGGGGTAGGGATATTATTATTTTTTTTGGGATTTTATATAGTTTTAATAGCAAATAGGGATGGGAAAGTAGTTAGGGAGCTATATAGTAGAATTATGAGTTAATATGACTTGGTGAAATGGAAATGTAAGGGAAATGATGCCAAGTTCAAGATATGGAACTTAGATATGTGATTTGAATAAGATATGGAGAAATGATTTTACACAAGAAATGTGGCTTCTTTTCAGTAAGTCAACTTCAGATGTCAACTTGGTTCTTTACAAGAATAGCATGAAAATGGACTTTTTGGGAAGATCCCAAGGTCCTTGAGGGGATTTTAGCGAATGATTTCTGAGGGAATGAAGGGGGAGTTAGACATGCTTCCAAACCTTGCCATCAAACAGTGCCTTGGTACTCCTGCTTCAAATGAGATGAGCTTTCTTTGTTTAGGTCAAAACTGAAGATGATCTTGCTTCTGCAACCCCAGGCTACCTACCCAGCCTAATACACCTAGCATTTTTTGTTACTTCAGGAAGGGTGCACTTAGACTTGCAAACCCTGATTGCCTTTTTTTTTTAACTGCCCTCCTATCTAAAAACTACCCTTATTTCTTCCAAGGGCCCAGATTAAGCAGTTGGGCACCTTCATTCTCTACCTAGCTAGTAATCTGCCAAGTTTAAATAGTTTGGACAGATTTTCTTTCTCTATTTTCTAAAACAAGCAATTTAAACCTAGGGAGGCCAAGATTAAGCTGTTTGGCCCTCCCTTAACTGTGAAATTCTTCAAAAATGGAACTTTTGCATCATGAAAAGGATGAACATTTTTGGCACTTCCACTGTCAATCATGAAAAATGAATCCTATTGGTATAGGATGCTAATAGCTTCTACACCTTTAAACCACCCATCTTAGCTTCTACATCTTTCATCTTAGATTCTGTTACCTTTTGTGCAAGTGACACTTGTTGCACTTGATCTCGTAATTTTGATATATCATGTTGCGTTTCTTCCTCTTCTTCATGAGTCATTCTAGAGCTTTTAGGTTGCTTAGTAGGTGTTTGTATTTTATTTCCTCAGGGCATCAATTACTGATAATAATGCTTTCTTATGCACTTTGAATTCCTTCAAACTAATTTTTCAAACCAAGCTTAAGCAAAAATAAAAATAAAACTACACACCTTTTTTCACTTTGTAGGATCTTGATATTGAATCTGATGTATCTCTGTAATTTTGGATGATCTAGTTCTAAAACTGCAACCTTTAGTAGCCCTCTGCATCCTCTTTCCAATGCCACCAGTTTGATCCAAATTGGATTCTCTAAGAAAGAGTTATGCAAAATCTCCTAAGATGACCTGATTATAGACCTTTCCAGAAGAGTGAACTTGTATGAAGCGCCACATGTCATTTTTTCAACCTATTACACTAAATAATACATACAAGAAACTAAAGTCCATCCTCTTTCTATACCTTCTTACAAAACTTCAATCCGATGCTCAGAGAGAAAGTTATGACAATTTTCCCCAAGTCACCTATTTAGAATGTAACTCAAGAGTCTGCAAAAAGACCAACTTCCTCAGATCATATCTCCTCAAATATAGTGCGAAATTATCTGACATTCGGACCCGAGGTTCAATGCGATTTCATCTCAAATGGGTTTCTTTTTTCACTTGTGAAACATTGTAAAAAACTGTTATAGCAAAAATTCCACGATGACCTATTTGGAGCAGTGAAACCCTATAATCCAAAGCTCCAATACCAAACGTTATGAAACTAGCTCATAAAAGGATAGAAAAGAGAGATCAACAGCTTAGAATTCAGCCTCTTCGAGGGGGCAACCTCCTTTACATTACACAAATGACAATTCTTGGATGATTCAAATGAGAAAACCTCCTTTCCATATATAGGAGTCTATGGAGTCACAATATAACCCAACCGACCTAACAATAATATTATAAATTCACAAAAATAACAATAGAGGGATTCTATGGGGCACAATAATAAAAATATGGGAACCATAGGGGCTCAACAATATTAATAAGGGCTACAACTACAATAGTAATGGGGTGATCACTAGTATTATAGGGACCTAACAATGTTGCTAATAATGTAAACTTTGAAATGATAAATGATATGATTACCCGTTTCATCGAGGTAGAAAAAAATCAATCGATTTTGAAAATTGGTGATGTAGAATACATATTTATTTTTTTTCCACATAGTTTTTGACACTTTAATTTTTTTTATGTACATTAGTTTTTAGAATGTTAATGATTTGCATGTTGATTTTAAAAAGTGTTGATTCTGCATGAGACCCTTTTTTTAAAAGACTTATCTTATGAATTTAAATTTTCTAATGTATTAAATGTGAATAATTATTTTATAATTTTAACGATTTTTGAAGTGGACTTATTCTTCATATTTTCTTTTTTTTTTTTTAATTTTTTTTTTTTTTTTTGTAGTGAGGTTTTTATTTTGCATAGTTAAAGAAGAAGGTCAACATTTTAAGGTTTCCATATTCTACATATTTATATATCGTTAATTATTTTTCAATGCACATCAAATAATTGTCTCTAAAAAACAATAATTTTAACAATTGACATAAAAATAAACATTTTGAACATAAATACAACTAAAAATGGACACATTTTGATAATGTTTTGCTAGAAATGACATGTGAAAATCACAAGTTTTGTAGGAAACATTTAACAAAAAATGGTTAAATCACAGTTTTGTTTATGAATTTCATCTCGAAAAAAATAATAATCACAAATTTTTTCAAAAAATAATGATCCACATAAAAATTAATGTAAAAATCACATAATACAAATATTGAACATATAACACCCTTAATTGAATACTCATTCTACTCATAAAATGTGAATGTTGAAACACTGCAAGTATAACTAATTAATAGCTACAAAAAATGAACTTGATTTCCAAGCACAACTTAAATTTAATCAACAATATCACGTAATCCAAACTCTTCATCATCTATATTTTCATCATTGTCTTCTTCCACAATATTTTCTGCTTCATTTTTCTCATTTTCATGTTCTGATGGATCTTTGATGTCTCCGAATCTCCGCCTTTCCAATCATTTTATGTAATGGTGATTGAGGTTCCTTTTCTTCTTTTGCCACATGCGATTCATTAAAATCACCTTTTCTCAATTGAATTTCTTGCATTGCATCTAGAATAAATTGAAAAGCATAATTTTTGCTAAATAAATTTGCACTGTACTATATCTTTTTCAATGGTAATGCAATTTTTTCCTTTATGTAGGCAACATGCTAGTGATGTACCTAATTATCAAGTACAAAAAAAATAATGAAGTAAATTAGTATAATGACATAAATTAAGTAAGAAGATATTGAAATTAAATTCTATATAATAAAAATTACCTGATCTTGAAAATAAATCTAGAACTCAATCTCCATTTGAACATAAGTCTATAAGATAGTTAATCAATGACTGCGGATTTTGATAAATGTTAACTGTCTATCCTTTTGCTTCTTTATCTTCATATGTTAGTTTCATAAACTAGTACTTGGCTATGACTCTTTCCATCTACCCAATTAAGAAAGATGGAGTTATAGCTATCATCATTTGTCCAACTATCAATATGGATAAACCCACAATAATTTATAATTGGTTGATATTCATAATTAAGAAGATTTGAATTTTTCCGGTAGCTTGAAATAGTAAGAGTTCAATTAACTTGTACATAAATTATTTTTTCAACATTAATCAAACATACAATTTCAACGTCTTACCATGTAAGCTACATCGTTCAGTTTGTTTTCCGCTTGTAGCTTGTCAATAACATCGCCAATAGTGTCTCTGGATGAAATTTCACAAATTCTTATAATGGTGATGACCTGACTTCTACAAATCCCACAACCACTTTACTAAGACCATGATAATTATAAGGGGCACTATCATAGTCAATGTTTGGGATATTCATACCATGGGTAATACCTGCAATAGCTAGGGAATAATCACTTTTAGGTATGAGTTTAACAATGTAGTCACCTTGTATTACTTGATATTGAATAGTGTGAATCCCATTCCAAATGAAATGAGTAAGAGTTGGATCAAGTTCAACATTCATAATACGCTTCTTTCTCAGTCTTTTGATCTTAATTTTTTCAATAAAGCTTCTGAAACTATCTAGTGCTCCATTTCAATGACTCGTCGTCTTTAATAAAATAAAAAAATATATGTATAATTTACAAAATAAAAATTGTATACAAATGAATAAAAATGAATGTATAAATCAACATACCTTTTTAAATGCAAGATAAAATATTTTAATGTTGATGTAGAACTTGAATTTGGGTAGTTTCATACAACATCATCCCAACTATATTCATTCAACAATTTGACCATTTGTTCTTGTATTTTCACGTAAGCTTTGTGATTGAATAGATAGAGTAAAAAAAGTTAATATAATACTCTGTATAACAAATACTACCAAGAACAATATGTTATATTTAAAAGAGAATTATAATATAGAAATAAGTAAAAATAATTCAAAAAACTTACTTTTTAAATTCCTCAAACATTTCGTCCAATGATAATTCCCTTGACTTCACATAAGATAATATTGCTTTGACAAGTTCTTCATCCTTCACTCCTTGCAATGCTCTCCAAGGTGTGATAGTCATATCTTCTAGAAGTTGCTTCATTTCAAGACTTGATTTACTGCTACTACATATCTACCATTTAGAATTTTGGACCTTCTGGTTTTTAATGCCAATGTTCTCCCACATGCTAAAAATCTCATTAATCAATTTCCATATCTCTATACTTCTAAATGCGAACTGGAAAATGTTATCAATACTTGTAAGTATATCATAATTTACATTGCCACCTTTTGAATTGATTTTCTCCTCAACTTGATAGCCTATTTCCATATAACATTCCCTTTGAAATTCTAGAGTAACTTTTATCTTATCCTCACCACATTTTTCTTCAAATTCATTATGAATGAATGTAACCCTTTGGATGAAAGTCATAGAAATCCTATATTAATTATCTGTATTAAGATCCCATGCCAATAATGTTTCTTATGTATCTAATAAACCAATATAAATGATAGATTTCGGTGTTTCAAAATGTGGGTTATTGGGATATTCCTCCATCAATAGCCTTTGAACTTCTCAGAATGGTTCCCCCCCAAGCACATAATAATTGTATTCAAAAAATTTTGACTTATCAAATGCTCCTTTATTGGGAACTTGAAATGGATCAACAAGAAGCACATAATTAACCACATGATAATATGGATTGTACCTAATCATTTTCTTCAATTTGTGAACATGCAGGTGGTGGGGTTTTCTAATTTTATATTTAAATTGTCCATCACCTGGCTTATAGATTTGTCTCACATTAAGCTGTAATGTATGACCACACTCAATTAAGTTTGTCCTTGTCAAGTAATGTTGAATGGAATTTTGTTTTGTTTTAATCATTCCATCCTTTAAATCAACTCCTCGTGTAACGATTTCCCTGCTTTCTTTTGAATTTCCACTAGGATCTTCACTGTTGGCCTTGAATATTTGAGAATGATCAACTTTCATTTTCTTCCTCCTAACATTCTCATCATTAACTAGAACAAAGACATTCTTGGGCATTCTTACTTTTCATCTTTTATCGCTCTTCTCATTTATAACATCACTTTATAACATCAATTCTAATGTCAACCTCGGTAATGGAAACATATTCATTAGCATCAATTTCAACTTCCCCATCTTTTGAAGCAATATGTCTGCCTTTGCTAGATTTATCCACTATAGACATTCTTTACTGATCCATTTTATGTAGTTTTTTAGCATCACGAATTACTATTTTTTGCTTGTTTTCCATATCCTTTACTAACCCTCAATTGAAGCTGCTAACAACATTCATAATATCTTTCTCTATGAAATGAATGCCTCCCAACGTAATTGAAAGATTTTCAATAAAAAAATTTCAAACAAAATATCATATGCTAATAAAAACTGCTTGAATCTCATTATGGAAATTCTTAAAGGTATGGTTTTAGTAGTAGTGATAACGTGTAAGCACAGTGTGATAACTTAAGCATAGTCCGCAGTTATAAAAATATAATTGTACAGTTACAATAACACAAAACACAAATATAAATAACATACTTACCATATCTTATGCAATGTCATTTATAATTTGTTTACAAATATTTGTAGATTCCTCTTTCATGTCATATATTGGCAATGATAATTGATATTTAATCTTGTCATGTGACTTAGGTGGCTCTATAAGTACATAAACAACTTCAATGTCTAGTATCAAACTGATGTCTATGACTTTTCCCAGCACCTCATAAAGTCCACTATCCTTAGGGATATCAACATATAGATATATCTGCAGCTATTGTTCAACTTCTTTATCTTTCACATACCATACATTTTTTGCAACCTTCACTTCTTTTGATTTCTTCCAGTATGAAATCATATTCTTATAGTTTAAGGCACATGATAGTTTTGTAGTTATTAGCTCAGGCTTGGTTCATTCATTTGAGGACCCACCTTTAATTTTAGCAGTCTTTGGTCTAGAAATATTCACAGAAATATTCTTTGATGCCATTTTCCTTCAAAAAATATACACATATATATAAATCAATAAATTACAAGAAAAACAATATCTTAAATAAACAAACAAAATGAAATGATAAAAAATCATAAATCATAAATAATTTTGTAAAAAAGGTAGCCCCCTTTGGCCCCACCCCTGCAGCATAATGGGCCAGTGGGTGTGAAGGCCTAATTCTCAAAATTAGGCCTCCATCCCCATGGACCCATTGGACCATGAGGGTGGCCCAGGAGGGGCTATTGTAGCCCCCTCCCGCACCACCCCTGCACCCCAACGGGCCCGTGTGGGTGGAGGTCTGATTCTTATAATCGAGCATCCACCCCCACGGGTCTCCAACAGGGCTCCACCCTAACAGGTTGTTAAGCCATGGGTGAGGGGAGAGAGGGGGTTTCACGCAGCCCCTCTCACCCCACTTGCATGACCCAATGGAAAAATTTCGGTGGAGGCTTGATACTTAGAATCAACCCTCACCCTTGGCAGACTGGGTTGCAGGGGTGGGCATTGTCAATGGGCACGATCAGGACCCCCATGCCCACTACAGATGTAGCGGCTTTATGCTTTCAATAGGGTTGTCAAGTAAACCTAGCTCATCTAAATTTTTAATTTCTAAACAAAAATCTAATTTTCATCAATAAAAGAATTAAATATTATTTTAGTAGAATATGATTTTGTTTTGGTGTTTTACATGAAGATAACAACCCAACTGATACATAACTACTAGTAAAACTATTGAATTTTAAAACTTTCACACAACAAAAGGAAAAATAACATTTCAAAAGTGATAATCTTCCCCTAAATATGTTATCGATAACAATATAGTTGCTCCAGAAGGTTGCTCCAAGTCTTTTAACAAACCTCGAAAAGGCTTAACGAGATGTGAGTAACAATGATAATGAAATTTAAGATATAACAGAAATTAGGGAATTGTTTTACAACACGGTGAATGTGGGATTAATTGCTTTTTATAAACACTTTAACATATAAATATTGTTATGACGATATATTAATTTTTTTTTTTTATATCTAGCAGAATCGATAATGGTAGTGGTATCGTACTCGCATTAGACATGGTCGAATCCCACTAGCTACCACTATAACCACTAGGAGGAATCGTCGAGCCCACAAGAACGGCCCTCAGGTTAAGACGAGACTTGAACTCGTGACCTGCTCAATGGCACAAACGACTTAGCAGACCGTCTGCTGGCCACGAGACCAAACCCTTGTGGGTGACAATATATTCAATTAAGATAAAGACAACATTATGAAATTGTTTTACTGCACAATGAATGTGGCATTATTTTTTTTATAAAAACTTTAACATATAAATCTTGTTATGGCGATATAGTAAATTATGATAAGGCGAACATTGCAGAATTGTTTTACCGCATGGTGAATGTGGTATGAATTTTGTTTTTATAAAAGCTTAATAGATAAATCATGTTGTGGATATATAGCAATTTATTTTAAATGTCTGATAGAAGATGTAATAAAAAGTAAAAGAAACATTCAATTGTTTAGAAAATGCTATATATTTAAGTACAAAATTAATTTAGCTAAAATATTTAGTTTACAATTTTAATTTAAATATTTAGTTTAAAAGATTATTTTCATAAGAAAATTTTAGTTAAAATTTTTCAATCAATTGTAGAAGAAAATTGTGGAGGAAAATACATAAAACAAAATTTTTAGAGGGAAAAATTTCGGCAAAAAATTTTGGAGGGAAACTTTGGAGAGAAATTTTCATTCTTTAAGCTATATATTATCATTAGGAGAGAGTGCATTTGCATCATTAGACCTCATCTATTTGAAATGCATGGATTCCTCTGATTGTGAAGTTTCTCTTTTTGAATCATCAACATCTTCGTCGCATAACAACTCTATTCATATTGATGAATATAACGAAAATTATTCCACTATGAATAGAGTCAAATATTCTACTTAGTCCTAATCCTATGGACTATGAGAGAGACACTGCTGAAGGGCAGGAGGAAGAAATTCAAATAAAGAAAGAGTCACAATTTCCACTTATTCCTAATACTATAGACTATGAGAGAATGACTGATGAAGAGCATGATGACGATTTTCAAATAAATAAAGAGTGACAGTTTCCACTTAGTCCTAATCCTATGGACTATGGGAGCATGAGTGATGAAGAGAATGATGAAGAATTTCAAGGGAATAGAGAGTCATGTTGTTGACTTAGTCTTCATTTGATGGACTATTAGAGAAATAGTGATGAAGAGCATGATGAAGAATTTCAAATGAATAGAGAGTCTTGACGTCCACTTAGTCCTAATCCTATGGACCATGAGAGTAGTAGTGTGAAGAGCATGATAAAGAATTTTAAATAAATAAAGTGTCATGGTTTCCACTTGGTCCTAATCCTATGGACTATGAGAGCAACAGTGATGAAGATCATGATGAATAATTTCAAATGACTAGAGAGTGATGGTTTCCAATTAGTCCTAATATTGTGGACTATGAGAGAAACAATGATGAAGGCCATGATGAAAAATTTCCAATAAATCGAGAGTCACATTTTCCACCTAGTCTTAAGAACTATGAGAGCAGTAGTGACGAAGGGCAGGATGAAGCACTTAGTCCTAATCCTAATGATTATGAGAGAATCTGTGACAAAGGGAAGTATGAAGAATTTCAAGTAAGTAAAGAGTCACATTTTCCATGTAGTCCTAATCCTATGGACTATGAGAGTAGCACTGAAAATGTGCATGATGAAGAATATCCAATAAACATAGAGACAAATTTTCCATTTAGTCCTAATTCTAAGGACTATGAGGGTAGCACTGAAGAAGGGTAAGATGAAGAATATCCTCCAAGTAAATATTTCAAAAGCATAGATGATAATAATGAGGAAAATATTCCTCATAATGATGATGGAAATGCTTATACAGATGATGATCCAATGATGGAGATGTTGCCTGAAAATATTATATTGAGGAGTAGGAGCAGACCTTTTCGTATCAATCCAATATGTTCTAGTTATACAAGGGGTTGATAAGAATATTTGATGAGAAGAAGTTCTATCAATGCTCTCATTTCAAGTGAATGTTGTCAAAAGTATTGATTGGAACATATGGATTTCAAGTTTGCATTGGAGAAAAGGAAGAGATATTTTCAATGAATAAAAAGCATGCAAAATTCATATTTAGTGGGGTGCATGCAATATACATTGTCAGGTTATGATTATCATATTAGGTCTTTATTTATATGTAGAAAGGGTTTCAAAATGTTTCATTCAATGGGTAATTTTTGTCTGTTAAGAATCCAAGAAAATTTGGAAAAGTATACCACATTTTATTCAAAAGTACAACATAAACAACAATTTGGGCCACTATCAAATACTACAATATAATGGATAAAATAATTCTTTTCAATGCATGGAGAATGTATGCCAAATAGAGAGAGTCCCAAGGATAATTTTAGGGGCGAATGTTCGCCCTTTGGCGAAATTAAGGGGTTTTAAATTTTTAGTGGGCGAATATTTTGTATCATAGTACATTTTTACAAATCACCTCAAATAGCCCACCTTATTTTAAGGGAGAGGGTAAAAAAGGTAAATTTAGCCCTTGAAATTAGGAGTTACAACCTTCCATTCGCCCATTTTCAAGAATAGGTTTTATTTAAGTGAATCCATTCGCCCATTTTCAAGAATAGGTTTTATTTAAGTGAATCCTATGGGCCAAAGGCCCAAATACCATATTTATAAAAGAGGTATGGTAAATTAATAAAAATATAAATAAATAGAGGTATGGTAAATAAATAAAACATTTTTTATATTTACT
>APFE031088844.1:2188-14087 GCA_000404065.3 Pinus taeda | reverse complement strand
GACAACATCATCAAACTTTAAAGTACTAGATCCAAAAATGGAGTTACTAATGGCCATTACCAAACCATTCCAAATTTCTGGTAATGAGCACAAGAATAACAGAGCTCTAACTTCATCATCAAAGTTTACCCCTACAGAACATAACTGACTTGTAATAGTATTAAAATCATTTAAATGATCTGCAACAGATCCACCTTCTGACATCTTGATATTAAATAACATTTTCATAAGAAATACCTTGTTTTAGGCCGAGGGTTTTTCATATAGTTTCTCCAACACCTTAATCAAACCCTCATTCGTTGTTTCCTTCGAAATGTTGAAGGCAACCGACGCTGCAAGGCACAGCCGTATTGTTCCAAGTGCCTTTCTATCGAGAAGGTTCCATTCTTCATCTTTCATACCTGTCGGCATCTTTGTATTTCTGCCCAATGGTAGGTATAGATCTTTCTGATACAGATAATCTTCTACTGCATCTTCCACAACGAGAAATTTTGGCCGTTAAATTTCTCGACCCTCAACTTACCATCTTCCGCCATTGCTCCCACTCGAACAAGGAACCCTTCTTTCCTGCGAGTTTATGAACCAAATAGACCTTCGGCTCTGATACCAGTTGTTAGAAAATTAAATATTACGGAGCAATGTAACACATAAAATATTTCAGAAATATAAACACAAAAAATGCACAAAACAGGAGAGACACAGATATACGTGGTTCACCCAGTTTGGGCTACGTCCACCTTGAACAGCCAGTCATTCCTTTCTATTATCCAGCAAAATGAAGAGACACAACCTACAACAAATCCACTGTAATATCCTCTGTTTTCTCTCACAGTCTCACCTCTCTGTTTCTCGCTCACACACGAATACACATCTCTCTCACAGCCTCAAATACAATGCCCTCATATAAAGAGAGGGGTTGCATTCTAGGGCAAAAAACCCTAAACTAAACATAATTTCTACCATTAGATCATCCGCCTAATGAATGCCCTAGATTGACTAGAAATTACTATACTTTTACAAGGAAAATTTACATCTGTTTTTAGCTTCGGGGGACCGCTGGCCCTCGGACCCCCCAGGCGGGGGGGATCGGCCCCCCCGGACCCCCGCAGGGGGGATCGGCCCCTCCGCACCCCCACGGGGGGGACAAGTCCCCCCTGCACCCCCCCGCATGGAGGGGAGTACAAAATTTCCTGGGGTATACATCCGGCTGAAACAAAGACCTCTGAATAATCATGCTCCACACACAACATGGCATACAACCTGTTGAAGAAGCATTCGAACCCACTGACGGTAATCTTTTACTGTTGTTGACAATTATAGATATCCTTGAACCTAAAGAAGTGCATATTCACAATTGAATTCAACACACTTCTGGGTCACATTGTATGCAAGGATGGGATCTTCTTAGATCCTTCAAAGGTTGCAGAGATTATTAAAATGGTCCCACCAACCAATGTGAAGTTGCCTAGGTCAACTTTGGGCCACACGGGGGACTACTGTAGATTCATTTAGAACTAAACTTCCATCACTTCCATAATTGAGAAGTTTTTGAGGAAAGAATAAAACTTCAAATGGTTGGAGGATTGTCAAGCTGCATTGAATATAATGAAGGAGAAGATGATAAGAGCTCCAATTTTAGTATATCCTGAATAGAATAAGAAATTCCATATACATATCAATAGTGACCAAGGCTAAGGTGACATTATGGGGAATGCAACGTTCAACTTTTCTAAATTTCATAAGCTTTCCCATGGTTGGCATGACTCTGACCATGATGCAATGCACAAAACATTTAATCCATAGGATGCATGGTGGGTCACTATGGAAAGACAAAGAGTACCCAGTTCATGTAGATGATATTTAGTGCCTCACAGGTTTATTGTCCAATGGAGATGCATTATCAACAACATTCTAGAGAAAATCCAAAAGAGCATAGAAGGAAGGTGATAATGACTACTATAGAAAATACAACACGAAGCAGGGAAAGAAGGGAGCAAATATTGACCTCATCAACAAAGAGCATATTAAATTTTCCTATTACATAATTGTAGGGAAGGTGATGTGCCACATTTCAAGGGATGAATGCACACTTGACACCATTTCAGCTGTGGAGCACTACATAGAGGGCACCCAACTAAATTTGTGTGCATTCCTACTGAATGCGTTGTTCAAGGCATGCGAGGATGTCTATAAAAGGAGCACCAATTTTATTTTTGGTTATGTGATAATGACTCTGGAAATGTGGAAGTGGTGCCCCCTAGAGGGTAGAGAGTTGACTCAAATTTTAGAATACCAACCCTAGCTCTTTGGTATACACCATGGTAGACGTCAGGGGACCCAAATAGTAAAGCAATAAATGAGTCTTCTTTTAGTGGATTTTATGTTAAGATGCTTGCAATAATAAGGGCCGTAAAAAGGATTCCCAGGTAGTTGCTCAATGAGAATTCAATGTCACTTTGGTTCATAGTAACTCATAGAAATACTTCCCTAAGGCCACATTGCATTCACCCACTCACTTCAAAAATTCAGGCATACAATTTCATGCTATTGGCTGAAGAATTCCATGGGGAACTCGGGTGATATCTAGGATTTACATGTGATACCAATGAAGAAAGATAGATACTTGTTTAGGGGGATGGTAGTGCAGTTGCTAACAAGTAAGCCAGGCCTGGACACCAGGAAGTGGATGGCAGAGAAATATTTGCAGCCAATGTCCAGCCAAATGAAGAAGAAAATGAGCTCTCTCAAGAAGAACATTACAGACTTAACCGTCTCATCAGATGAGATTCCTAATCTTGTTGAGTTCCAAGGCTTTCCGCAACAAAATTTTCTAGTTACTACACTCGTTGTTGTTGACATCCCACATATAGGACCCCATTTGTATTGCAAGTCGACAATTCCCAAGTTGAGGCAGCAAAAAACAATCAAGCCTCAAGCTTCAACAAAGAAGCAAAAATCAAATTCAGTTGTGCCTATAGTTGACCTCATTAGCGAGGGATATAAATCTACCGTGGAATCCCCTATTGTAGAGGAATTCCCACCTTCCAATTCTACCATTTTTCCTAGCTTGTGAGATGCATCCCCACATACAACATCAACTTCCACAACATTGTCCTATCCCATTCCCTCTGGAACATGGACAGGCACCAAAAGTATCTAGGTTCACTTAGCCATTCAGTTTCACATGCTACTCCCTAGTGTAGAACTTGCAACCACATCCATGCTATCACTGTTATTAGGGTTGGGCCCACTATTGAGCGCGATGCCTGCAGCATTGCAACCACTAGTTACAACTATTGAACCCTTTAGATATTCCTTTTCTTTAAGTTTTATTTTTATCCCAAACCCATTTTTTATCCCTACAATGCCCCAGTTTGTAGAACCCTCGTAGCAAGCCGCCTTACCCCAAACTCACTATGATAGGTTCATTGCTAGTCGCTAGTCATTGCAGAGCAGATTTCCACACCCATCCACTATGAAACAAGATATTCTTCAGACCTGGTCGTCCACAAAATTGTTTAGGTTCATGTGGTAGGCACACAATGAGAAGAGCAGATTCATAATGACCTTTTTGCAGATCACGAGCAACAAAAGTAGAAAATCACTGCCCTCAAAACCAGGAGAAACTATCTCTGGTAGAGAAATCAACAAATGTAGATACAAGCTGACCAGATAACATGGCAATTTCAAATGCCTTTGCCTATCATTGCCGATGTGTTCATTGAAGCCCAAGAAGACTTTTCTACATGGACTTTGGTCTAATCCTGTCACCACATTCAAGTTGCATGCACAGGGATAATCTTCACAAAAAAATAACTCAAGGACAACCTTGATGCTGTGAGGAAGGCTCTTCCTGGTCCTTAGATCACCTACATTGATGAGATTGAAAAAATTATCACCATCACTACCACCTTGTAAGTCTCTATTTCCAACACTCAGAACGAGGGGTAAATTATGATGGAACAAGTCCATGATTGGTCCAACATTCTAGCCATGAAAAATCAACCAGTATATTGGCTTTCACAATGAATTCACCAACTCATCGGTGACATCCATAAATCCAAGGAAAAATACCAGAGGAAGAATATCGAAGAAGAGGTAGCCTCTCTGGAGGCCCAAGTTCAACACATTGAATATGAGTTAGCAAAGACTAAAAAGAAGATACGACACCTCCGCCCATGCGTCGACAATCATGTCAATGATCTGCAAGAATTTTGTGATGAAATGGAGGAGAAATGGGTTTCCCTACTGAATAGTCAACCAACCCCAACCAACGTCTAGCATGACAACAAAGTTCCTCAAACAAGTTGACGCATTTACGAGACCTTGGAGATCATGATTTGATGATTACACCTGATTCTGCTAGGAGACAATTATTATGGTGTTAGAGTTGGGGCTTTCATTTGGAAAAGAAGGCCAACAAGAAGCAGTAGTAGTGCCACAAGAAGCAACAACAACATTAGCAGAACCATTAAAAATGGTAACAACATAAACATCAATAATTCTAGCAATGATAACACAAACAACACCAAGGGTAGATTGACTTTGGGATGAGTCAATGGAATGTTGTTGGGGCCTGCTGGGGCCTTCATTTTGGGGTTTTATGGAAAAAGGAGCTAGGCACAAGTTGTGGGGATGACCGTTGGGGTTACAGAGCTGACATCCAAGTGCGGAACGGGAACTAGAAGTGAACTGGTAGTTGAAAAAAGGTGGCATAGAGGAGTAGGAGAAACTGAGCAAGGAAAGAACAAAGGCCACCGTCGATGAATACAACCGAGTGGAAGACAAGAAAAACTAGCAGTCCAAGCACACGGTGAAGGATAAAATGATGAAGTAATGATGAAGAAAGGTTGTTGTTGGTCAAACTAGTAAGCTGGGGATTGCTGGAGCTTTCCTATTCTGCGGAGAAGTGTGAAAAACTCCTCGGTCCTGTCTAAGTCTATTTGTTTTGGTTATGATATTCCTATTATTAACTCTTAGGCCTTGATCCTCTTTGTATTACTTCACGTTATGTTAATGGAAGCAATAGTTTAGACCCAATTGTGTTTTTATACTCCTTATTGACTCTTTAGAATTTTTAATGAATGCATCTATTCATATGGTGTCCTAAGATTTTATGAGTAGATCATTGTGATTGTGTTAGTGTAGATTATGAATCAGTATGTTACGTTCACTTTTATTTGTCATTGCTCCCTTGGTGCCTAATTCCACCGTCATTTAACTTCAGTCATGACATGCCTCGGGTGATACTCCTTACCCTCTCTGGGTAAGGTGAAAATGTCAGAATTTCTTTAGACTACAACGAAGCCTTGGTGGCCACATATGCCCGAACATAGGGTATCAACCCTGCTATGATTTTCATGCCAGCAAGAACATATTAAATTATATTTATTTAATGCATGCGACATTAATTATCATTCCCCAATATATACATTGAAATCTTCAGAAATCTACCTGTACTCATCTAAAAGAAAAAATAAAAGTAAAACATATACGATATGCATAATAGTTAACATTTCCTATTAATAAAATATTATAACCAAATTTCTAACGACAATTTATGCTTGAAAGTTACTTAGGAATGAAACATGTTCCTCCCAACCATTATCTACCTCTGCCAGTTCCACATGAGCTAAGGAATGCATGCCAACAGATTCAAAAGTCCCATTGATTTACGATGGTCTTTTTTGTAATTTTTTTCCTTCGCCAATAGATTTTAGTAGTGTTATTCTTTTTAGGTCTGCCAACCCATTTGCGTAGGCTTTGTTTTTCCTTTTTTTTTCTAAAAAGGGTTCTTTTCCTTTTTCCTTAAATCCCGCCTTTCTCTCCCACAACAATTTGTTTCACCCAACAGTATCTTTCTCCCACTAAGTGATTTAATAGATATTTCTCTCGCATCATATTAAATCCTGTATATTTCCTCCCAGGGTTCTTTAAGAGATATTTAGGGGAAGATTTATCTTTAAGTTAACCACCAATAGTTGTTTCCAACAGGCTAGAAAGAATATTCTAAATCTAGTGCTTCTTTCCTATGTAATTTCCAACATTTTTATTTATGAATGATAATTTAATAATTACATCACCATAATTTAATCGATCCCATTCTTTCATAAATCGAGGTTGCCCTAGCCATTAAGTCTAAAAAAAGTCCATGTCTAGAATAATAAATCATTAGCATAGAAAATGGAGGGGTATTACACACTTCTTGGGAATAACCAATTCCCACATTTTTCCTTTACAATAAGGGTTAAGTTCCATCTGATAGTGCTTAAGACATTCTTAAAATATTAACAACAAATAAATTTCTTTTTCGTTCAACAATAAAATATATTCTTTACATCATCCAATCTTTTTTTCATACTCAAACTTTTAGTTCAAAGTTAAATATATTTTATCATTAGTAATTAGTCAAGGGTGTCACCATCCTCGGTGTGTCAAATTCTATTATTCCTTGGAATAACATAGGGAATGATTCTTTCATTTTCTCTTCCAGTTTCCAAGTGGTCTCTTCAGGGCCAAATTTCTTCCATTGCACTTTAACTTGAGAAATGGTTCCATTTCGAAGAGTAGTTTCCCTCTAATCCAAGATCTATACAAGTTCAATATTGAATTATCCTTCTAGTTAGACCTATATAAAATTATAGTTAATCACATGATTAGGACCAGATATATATTTCTTTAATAAATATATATCAAATACATTGTAAGTTTTAATATGAGCTAGTAAAACTACTTGATAGGCCACTAGCCCCACTCTGGTGAGTATTTCAAATAGCCTACAATACCAAGTAGCCAACATGGGACAACTCCCTAATCTCTGGGAACTTTTATCTATCCAAATTTTTAAATACACAAGCTCCACCACCTGAGATTCCCTAGGAGTTCTTTTCATATCAACATAGCTTTCTTGCCTATCTTGAGCCTCTTTCAAATTATGTTTAAGATTCTTTACCATCTGCTCCATCTCTTGTAGGAAGTTGTGTCTTAGTACTAATCTTTCTTCAAGTTGACTCAAACATAGGGTTACATGACATTTCCTCTCATATAAAGCTTCAAAATGGATCATTTTTAATGAGGCTCAGTAGCCATTATTATAAGCAAATTCTGCCAAGTGAATGTAATACTCTCACTTAGTGGGCTAGTTCATCTAATACAGACACAAAATATCCTCAAGAATCTGATTCGCTCTTTCAATATTCTCATCCATTTATGGGTAGTACGTGGTACTGAAGTTAAACTATGTACCTATACTAGTAAATAATGACCTCGAGAGGTTTGAAGAAAACTTTTTGTCTCTCTCTTTGATATAACCACCTTAGGTATGCCATAAAATTTAAAATCTTTCTCATAAAAACATCAACTACTTCTTAAAGCTTGTAGGTGTGTCACACATGAATAAAATGAGGCTTTGTTAGTTTATCAACTACTACCATTATGGAATCATGTTATTTCCATGTTCGAGCTAACACTATAATATAGTAGGTAAATCAATTCTGACTTTCACTTAGGTACAGGTAATGCATTTAGTAGTCCCGATGAGTCTGGTTGCTTATTTTTTACCCGCAGACATCATTGGAACTTTGCCAAATAATCAAATACTTCGACCTTCACCCTAGGCCAACATAACTCTTTTTTTAGGGTAGTTATCATTTCTGGGTATCCCGAATGGCCTACATACGGGTTCTTATGGTGCACATCTAATATTAATTACTTGATTTTATCCTAGTCTAGTATATAAAGTCTATTTTTATAAGTTAACAACCTATTTTTATTGATTTTATAGTCAAACCATTTGTTTGGATTTGATTTATTTTCCAAATTTTTATATACTTGATTATATATCTGTTCCATTATTTTTGCCTCTTTAACACTTTCCAACAAAGTTCTTTCATTTTGATTGATAGAAATTAAATGCATTTGTTTTTAAATTTGAATTAGAGTGTCCACTACCTTATTCTCTTTTACTTTTATGTGTGTAACATTAAAATTGTATTCGTTCAGGAAATGCATCCACCAGGCTTGCGTGGAATTTAGATTGGGTTGGATGAAAAGGTATTTCAAAATTATAGGGTTTGTGATTAGACTCAATTTCATTCCAATAAGATAATGCTTTCACATTTCAAGGGCATGAATTACTACTTCCTAACTGTAAATCCCAGCATGCCTAATTTTTCTTGTGCTCCAATTTTTGTGACACATGATATAACATGCCCTTCCTACATCGAAAAACCCCGTAATTTTTCTAGGCATGCATTAGTGCACACTTGATAATCATTTTCTATATCTGTTATTTTCAGTACCAAATAAACTATAAGCAAGTGTTTTAACCCTTCAAAGCTCTCTTGACACTATTATGTCCATACAAATTTTACTCCTCTTTTCTATAGGGAGATTATAGGATGTGCCAACATGGAGAAATCATCTATAAAACTGTGGTAATAATCAATTGTACCCATAAAGAACCTTATGTCAACAATGTATTTTGGTACCAGCCATTCAAGAATTGTCTTCACCTTCTCTTGATCCACTACTATCCCTTCCTTCCAAATCACATGGCCGAAATATTGTACCTTATCCTGAAAGAATTCACATTTACTGAGTTCACATATAATTTATTTTCCCAGCAAGGTTCCTATCTCTATCTCTAAATATTTCGTGTTGTTCCATGGTTTTACAATATACTAGTATGTTATCGATGAAAACTAATACAAATTTGTCTAAAACTTTGTTGAATATACCATTCATTAAACACATAAAAGTGGTTAGTGCATTCGTGTTGGGTATGTGTTATATTATTTCCACGATTAGTCACACGTGTGGGGGGTTCACAGGGGGGGCTCTGCCCGCCTGTCAGGGGGTTTGAGGGGGAAGGTGGCCCCCCTGTATGGAGTTTGAGGTAGTGCCCCATAAATTTTTTTTGGACCCTATATTAGGTGGGTGGACCTACCTATGCTTTTGTGGATGGGTTTTCACATGGTTTTGGGCATGATGGTTTTTTTTCAATGGTATATTGTGATCCATTCAAGGGAACTACAATTATGTTCTAATATAGGGTTAATGGATGGGGGTTTATGAATGCTTCAACATGTATATATATGTATTGTAACATTGAAAGGTACATAATGAAAAATCAATTTGGTAGTCCCTATTTTGGGATTCAGGGGAAAATCTCAATTTATTTCTTTTATATTGTTGTCATTGTTTATTTATTTATTTCGCATTCATCATCAATTAATTTTTGTACATGGTTAAAATCGAGTTTTGTTATTAGAGTTGTTTTGGCTTCAAGGGGACAACTTTGTTGCTGAGAGGCTTTACTCAGGGTTGTGGTCGACCCCGTTCAGTGGGATATGTGTGGGATCGATTATTGCAATGAAAGAAGATGGAGAGAAGTGTAAAGATAGAAATAGAGAAATTTAATGGTCATAGTTTTCAGTTGTCAAAGCTCAAGATGGAGGATATGCTGGTGGATAAAGATAAGTGGATTGAAGTAGATCAAGCTACTAAACCAACGAAAATGGCAGTAGAAGACTAGGCGAAGTTAGATCGTAAGGAAAATAACCCAATGTGATTATGTATCTCATATTTAGTATTATTGAATGTATCAGGGGAAGTTACGGTGAAGAATTTGTGGGTCAAGTTAGGGACTTTGTACCAATCAAAGTCTCTGGTGAACAAATTGTTCCCGCAGAAAAAGTTGTATAAATTGAGGATGAAGGATTGAGATTTACTGACAGAGCATCTTGACGCCTTTGATACTATGGTAAGCCAATTGTTATATGTTGATATTAAAATTTTATATGAAGATAAGTTCATCAGTTTGCTGTTTTCTCTACCAGATTCGTGGGATAGTCTGGTTATTGCAATAGGTATTAGTACAACCATCTTGAAGTTTGATGAAATAGTCTCATCCTTACTATCGCAAGAGATGAGACGAAAAATATGGAGAGCCAAAATTGAGATGCCTTGTCTATACGAGGAAAATCCTAGAATAAAAACAAAAATAAGTCCTCGAGTGGGAGATATAAATCTAGTGGGAGATATAAGTCTCCAAGAAAACCTATAAAAGTGCGCTGGAAATACAGAAATGAAGGTCACTTCAAAAAGGAATCTAGATGTAAAACTCTTGAGAAAGGAAAGGGATATGATTATGCTCCTTCTGCAGAGGCAAAAACCATCGTAGATGAAGGTGGGGATGTGTACTTGGATTCTTCTTCAAGTAAACATTTAGATCATGAGGCATCGTTGCTTGACTGAGGTGCATCCTTTCATTTCACACCCCATAGATAGTGGTTCTCTGAGTATGAGAAAGATTATGGTTTTGATGTATTCTTAGGGGATGATAGGAAGGCTAGAAATGTTGGATGCAAGAAATTCAAGAAAAAGTTGCAAGGTGGAAACATTACAACACTTTTGTGTGTTTTTCATATTCCTGCATTGGCTAGAAATTTGTTTTCTGTACGAAATATGGATGAGGCAGGTGTAAAAATAGTGTTTGAGAAAGATAACTGTAAGATGGTTCGAAGAGAACTCGTATTGATGTGGGGAGTTCAGATTGGAACTCTATACAAGCTTCTAGGTAGTACTGTTATTGGTGGGTTCAATAGTTCTATGGTTCCTAAAAGTGGAGTAGAAAATCTAGTGGTCTATAGGGAAAAGACCATGCTATGGCATCAAAGGCTTAGAAATATTAGGGATAAGGGCCTTCGAATAGTTCATGGTAATGGTATCATATAAGATATGTCTAATTTCTCTTCGGATTTTGATTTTTGTGTACATTGTGTATATGCGAAGTAGAATCAGGTGAGTTTCCCCTCTGGTGATAAGAGGGTGAAAGGGAGAATAGAGCTTATGCACAGTGATGTGTTTGGACCTGTGTCAACTCCATCACTGGGTAAGTATGTGTACTATGTATCATTTATAGATTACTATTTAAAAAATACATGGATATATTTCCTCAAAAAGAAATCTGAAGTCTTTGATAGGTTTAAATAATTTAAAGCTCTCGTTGAAAAGCAAACAAAGAAGAAGATAACGATGTTGAGGACAAATAATGGTGGAGAGTTCTGCAAGAAGGAATTTGGAGAGTTTTGTAAGAAGTGTGGTATAGCATGATAAATACTACACCATACACATCTCAAGAAAATGGAGTTACAGAAAGAATTAACATGATGTTGATGGAAAAGGAAACAAGCATGCCCAATGGTGTTGGGTTAGGACAGGAATTTTGGGCAGAAGTGGTGGATACTACATGTTACTAGGTTAATACATCACCTTCATTAGTGTTGGAGGATAAGTCTCCACATGAGGTATGGACTAATAAGATCCCATCCCTTTCAAATATGAGGGTATTTCGTTGTGATGCATATGTACATGTTCCAAAGGATAAAATAACTAAGTTGGATAGTAAATCTAAAATTTGCATCTCTATTAGGTATAAGGATGGTTTGAAATGTTATAAGCTTTGGAACCTAGAAATAAGGAAGGTTGTATACAACTGAGATGTGAGGTTTAGAGAGGTTAAATATGCTATTGAACATGAATTCCTACACAATGAAGCTAATGTTGGCAGTATGAGACAAGTGTTGTCCTTGATGGCAAATCACTCAGACGATAAATTATAGTGCAGCAAAGTTATTTTCAAGTTCACGGAATTTTATGCAGAGAAAAGTTTACTTCATGTTGAGAAAAGTTCACGGAAATTTATGCAAACAAAAGTTTATTTCATATAGAAAAAAGTTCACGGAATTTTATGCAGAGAAAAGTTTATTTCATGTGGAGGAAAGTTCACGCACTTTCATGGTTGGTTCATGGTATTAGTCCCACAGTTTTTGATCCTATGGTTTCGGCCCGTGGTATTGGTCCATGATTTGAGGAAGAGCTTGCCTATATAAAGCAA
>APFE031088842.1:64780-116180 GCA_000404065.3 Pinus taeda | reverse complement strand
TTTTTGTTAGTAGAAACGATCAGTCCTAGAGTTTGTCCCTAAGGTTTCTTAATTCAAACCTTTGCTAGGGTTTACAAACCCTAGATGCTTCAACATCCAAAGTCTTCAAGACCTGTCATACTTCAAGTTTGAAAATTCTACAAATATACAAATGTGTTAGTTGCAAACCCTATAAATGCTATTAACAAGCCTTCAATATGTGAGATGCGGTTCATTTCAGGAACCTAGTCTTTATATGCAAGGAAAGACTTTAAATGCTAGCATATCAACGATTTCTAATATATTTACACAAACCTCTTTTATAATACATTACTATCTTTCAAGATCGTTAGCATGTTCTTCGTGTGATTTCACCATGACCTAAAGACTTAGCATTATTTGTAATATAGTTGACATAGGTCATCAGTTGCAAATGAACAAAAAGTTATACGTATCTCTTTTAACCTTACATGTCCATATTTATAGGGATCTAGTTCTTTTGCAACAGAGATTATCATCTTTCTTCAATAGAGGTGCCTCAAACCTTCAATCTAGGATACAAACCACAAAAATTTCTTTGGGCTGCTAAAAAGACATATGTTCACAACAGAGTTAGACTTCTCATCAAGGTAGCTCAAGTCAACTTTCCAATTCTGTTCAATACTTGTCCATAAGTTGTCATATGTTTGTCTTTCATACTTCCTTAGGAATTTCTTGTAATACTACATAAACGAACTATCCCTCTTCCACATGAATGTTATTCGAGCTGCTTCAGAAGTGTCTTATTTAGTCATAGTAGAAGGTACTATAGACCTTCATGTTATCCATATAGAGTAGCATAATTTCCATAGTCCCTCGCATGAGCCAAGGGTGCAATCCTCCACATAAGCAAGTGATATTTGTTTCAAAGATACAGACTTCAGACTTGTTACCTTTCATGATCAGACTTGGATATTTTATCACAAAATGAGGCTTGATATTGCTTGTGTTTCCACAAGCTTCATATACCTTCGATTTCCTAGGATCATAGGGAGATAAAAATATTGTTTCTATGCTTCAAAAATTCCACAGAGATATAGCTTCAAATTTCGCCTTTTCTCTATGCCTTTAGACTTTGTGCCTTTTTCTACACTTCACACCTTTATGTCTTTACTTCTGATTAACCCTCAAATTTTCGTTAGCGAGTAGCTTTGTCTTTTATTTCATGTTAGATGTATGTGTGTTGATGGGCATTAACTAAGAGATGCGAGTTTACTATATATAGTTTTTCTCCACATATGAATGGGTACTTCTCCATATGATTTAGATCACAGGTCTCATCACCACAAGTTTGGATATTTTGTGCCACAAGAGCCACAAGTACTTCATTTACTGCTACGAGATAATTCAGACCTTCATAATAGAAGTCTGAGACTTCTCTTCTAGATCTTGACCTAGACTTCTCGAGGCTTGGCCTATTAATCACCTTCAAGCAGCAAAGCAAATTTCGGATGGCAATAAATTTGGACTAGGGTACAAATCTCAAACCTTCTTAAGTACCCTCTGATTCGGACTTGGAGCAGACTCTTCCACGAAACTTCAAACTCCTACTTGGATCACAAAAGAATTCAAAATTATTTCTTCAAAACTAGCTCTAATACCATGTTGGAGAATCAAGATTAAAGTTTGATTCTTCTTCTTGACAATTACTTGTGAATGTCATATTTTTCCTTATTACTTATTAAGTCTTTTTCATCAAGCAATTATACATTGTTCAATCTTCCAAGAAAATAAATAGACAAGAGACACAAGAATTACGATGTTAGCCAAGGAAAAACTAACAAGGGGAAAACCCAACAATCCTTCTCTTATAGAATCAGATCAAAGTGAGATATCCAAGACCAAGACAAAAAACTGCCACCAAGTCACCAAATCCAACCCTCCTCCAAGTCACCTCCAAGAGGCAAAGTCTACGTCGATCAAACTATTCCAATTCTAGTCAAAGCTTTGAAATTTAGACCTGTAGCAAGATGGGCCGAAAAAACTGGTTTGCAACTACTTTAGAAATTTCATCCTATCTCACTGAGATTCTTCCACGTGTACAAGCTCCTCTCTATTGAAAATGTAACTATGTTCAGTCTTCATAATTCTCATTGTACTCATGTCATTATGTATATCTTATGTATCTATCGAAAGAAGAAAGAAAATTATTATTTTTCAAGCATGGTTTTTATGCTCCATTTAAGTTGTCATCAAGGTCAAGCATGAATTTTATGCTCCTAGGGTTTGTCAAGTCAATAAGAGATGTGTCATGAGTCAAGAGTGTCTTTGTCCTACATATAAGACCCGATCGGGCAATTTGTAATAAGAAAGTAGAATTATTTTTTAGTCAAAATTGTCAATATTGACCTCCAAGACCAAGTCGACTCTGCTAGTCCAAGTCGGCCTAGAAAGGTTGTTCAACCCCTTCAAAGGGTATAAATACAAGTGATTTCGACCTCATTAGTGTTGAAATATGTAACTAGGTTCGATCTTTATAATGACATATGTAATCATGATTTTATGTATTTAATGAAAAGAGAAAATAAATTTATTATTGTTATTCTTGAGGCATGGGTTTCATGCTCAACAGAGATTTATGTTAAGGTCAAGCACCCATTCAGTGCTTCTAGGGCTTTTCATTGAGTCTACAAGTCAATCGAGTCATTGTCATGTATGAAAGACTCTTTTGGGCACGTTACATATTGTAAAGAAAATTTATTTGAGTCAAAAGAAAGTCAAATGACCCTCCAAGACCTCATCATGGTGCAAAGATCAAGTCAGCCTACATGAAGGGGCAAGCGGACTTAAAGATACCAATTCGTACCCCTCAAAAGCCTATAAATAAGAATGAACTCATTCACGATTGGACACAATCTCAAGCAAGTTCGATCTCCTTAAGATAGCAGCTGGAAAAGGATGAAGAAAAAGAAGAAGAACAAATTCAAATTGTTGTACCTCCCTCTCTCTCTCTCTTTTGTTGGGGTTTCTACAGTTACTGGGCAAGACAGAATTATGAAGCTACATTTAGGTCGAAACTAATCTGCTGGAGAGGTCGAAGTTACAGTAAAATCAACTGGTCGATGTTGCAGAAGAATTTGTTGGATGTTGAAATTGTTGGATGTTGTAGTTGCTAAGGAATTGCTAGAAGGAAAGCTCGTCAAGGGACTTGGTCTTGGAGGGTCTTGGTCAAGGGTCAAAGGTCTTGGAATTCGTCAATTGAAGATTATATATGAAAAGAAGAATTCTTGTGGGTTTTCCTCTCAAGTGGAGAGGTTTTGGCCCTAGTTGATCGCCTATATCTTGTGTCCTTTTGTCTCACTATTCTTTATGGTTTGGTAGTTGTTTGATGAACAGAACACAATAATAATTAAGGTAAAAATGAATCTAATCAAGATAAGGAAAAATGCATCACAAGCAGTTATCAAGGTAAGAGAAATCACACAATCTAGCTGCCCTAGATTTCTCAACATGGTATCAGAGCTAAGGTGACAAGACAAGGAAAAGCAGCTAAAAGGACACTCAAAGGTCGAAGCACTAGAAGGACTATCAAAAAGAGTATCAAGAAAGATAAAAAAAACATTGACATCGTAGTATCGTACCATCAAAAAGCCATTCACAAGGACCAAGTACAAGTAAAGAAGACCTCAAAACCCTAGCTTATCAAAAGAAGTGTTTCTCACTTGAAGCATTGTTGGGAAGCTCGCACAACATCATCAGAGAAGATCTCAATGACCCTATCTAGAAGGACTACACATTGAAGCATCTTGAAGTCTCTACATTCAAGGGAAGCAAGAAGAGGTGTTGTCAACATCATCAAGGAATCAAGGTGATCTCTCTTTCTTTAAAGGGTCACTTTTGAAAGAAGACATCTTCTATTATCAACATCATCATCAAAATCAAGAACGCATCAAGTTGAAGATATTGTCATCTAGGAGCATCTTCACTTGACAAGTACCTTTATATTTATGACTAAATCTGCTATCAAAATGACTTCATTTTGCAAGGAAAGCAACATATTGGTTGGGTCATCAAACTTTCTTGCATGGAAGAAGAAGACAGATTTGATCCTCATAGAAAATGAAGTCGTTGAACATGTTAAGGGATCAATTACTAAGCCACCAAAGGAAGAAGCTCAAGCTCTAGAAAAGTATATGAAAGGGGAAGTAAGGGCTCAAAGGATTCTCACTAAATCCATCAAGGATCCCCTCATACCTTATGTATCAAAGTTGGAGACATCAAAAGAAATATATGATAAGTTAATAGAATTGTTCTCCGTAAGTATTGCAGGAGAAGTGATATCTTTGAGGAATGAGCTATACAAAATGAAGATCTCAAAGGAAGATAGAATAGCCCCATATTTTATGAAGGTATTAGAAATAAGAGACCAATTACAAGAGCTGGGAGAAATAATGACCGATAAAGAAATGACCACCATAATGCTCAATGCACTTCCAGAGGAATGGGGAAACTTCACATCTAGCATCTTTGGAAAGAGGGAAGCCACCCCATTCAGTGAACTCTGGTCATTGTGTAAAATTGAAGAAACCAGGTTGAAAGCAAAGAGTGACGTAGGACCATGAACAAGTTCAAGCATTTGGTTCCATGGCTAAGAGAAAAGGAAAGTTTGGAAAATCTGGTTCTCATAAAAAGAAGAAGAATATGTCAAAAGTCTAATGATATAGCTATTAGGAATATAAGCTAAGTTGCACGAAACAGGGAAACGGGTACGAGTTTCCGAAACGGGAAGCGATACGAAACGTGACCTCCCCAAATTTTGGAAACGGGGAACACAAATATATATATATATTTATATATATATATATATATATATATATATATATATATTAGGACATTTAGGAAATATGTGCAATCTCATAAGCATATATGATACATTCTAATTTATTACATTATGATAAAATTGTCAACTTGTCAATGCAATTATATAAGTCTCTAAATTTACATCTCATTTACTCATGAATGATCACATAATGAAAATAGAAATATCCAAAATCAGCCACGAGATATTTCTAATTTCTTGTCTCGTCCTTGATTGGGAGTCTCCTCCTGCATAGTCGAACGACCTTAGTGCTCTTGATTAAATACAAGTTTCATACCCTAGTACCCTACATTGTCTTCATTATTGGGAGTCTCCCCTGCATAGAGGGTTTGGTTCTCTTGATTAAATACAAGTTCCATACCCTAGTACATGATAAAATCCAATGGAAACATTGCAATCTCCCTAATCCTGAATTCCTGAAAAACAAATAAGTCTGCTGGATTTTGAGTGAGATCTAAAATTCTACTTTCTCCATATGAAATCCAATGAGGGCAAAACCACTCTCAAACATCTTGAGTCATTTCATGGTAATGTTAAAAATTTAAGTAAAAAGATGAAAATGAAAAATAAAGGAGAATATCACTTTTACTTTAAGAATTTAACATTACCATGAACTGCATATCAACACTAGGGCAAAAGTTCACTTTTATAACTTTAGACAGGCATCTAGAAGCAACTAGAAGTCACTAGGATAACCTAAAAATAAATTAGGAAACAAACTAAATTTAAAAAAAAAAAACACAAGTAAAACGATGAAACGTGAGTCGTATGGCCCTGAAACGTGTTTCAGGCCGTACTAGTCGCGCTTCAGTTTCGTGAAACGTGGCAATACGGCCTGAAACGCATTTCAGGGCCGTACCAAATGCATTTCAACATTTCGTACCCGTTTCCGTACGGAAACGTCCCCTTGCCCTATGTTTCCTACAACATAGAATATAAGAGAGACTGTTCAAAGTTCAAGAAGGGCAACAAGAGGAAAGAAAGAAATGAAGCTCATATCACCAAAGAAGTGGAAGAACTTGATGAGAAGAAATCCAAAGGGATAGATCTTCACTATTATGGCTTCTCCAATGCATAGCAAGGAGAAGTAGGAGATGAAAAGATCTCCACCACGACAATTAAGATGAGAAGTATTATGACGAGATGCATCTTAGTAGAAGATGGCATCATACTAGAAGCATACTATTAAAGCAAGAGCTCATGACATCATTAGAGAAGCTTGAAAGAATAATTGAAGTAGAAGTCTACAAAGATGTAGCAGTTATCATATAAAGGAAGTCGCTTTTGGCAACCACATTGAAATCGTATATAGTACATATGATTGAAAGAAAGTCAACTAGCATGATAAAAGGAATTCATCATACATCATCATCATGAGAACGAAGCATTTGCCGGATGAGGATAATCATGATCCATCCTTGGAATCTTCACTAGAAGGTTCACCTCTACTTGTAAGAAGCATCTCGTTGATCATTCCACTTTCTGTGGGATACATTGTTTAGAAGGATGATGGTATGGTGACAAAGGAGTGCAGTAGGTCAAGATGATTGAAGTATTGTCAATTAAGGAAAGGGAGCTGTTGAAGGAACTCTAGATGACCAAAAGGAGAAAAGAAGTATGTATATATAGTTATCTGCATACCTCTTTTCTCCTTTTCTACATATCAAAGTTGTGAAGTTGCATCGAAGTTGTGAAGCTGCATCGAAGTTGTGAAGTCGCAGCTAGGTCGAAGCTGTGAAAGGTCAAAACTGTGAATCTGTTGGAGATTTCGAAGTTACAGTAGAATCAGCTAGTCGATGTTGCAGAAGATTTTGTTGGGAAGAAGAATTTTCTGGATGTCGAAATTATAGTAGTTGCTAAGGAACTGCTAGAAGGAAAGCTCGTAAAGGGACTTGGTTTTGGTGGGTCTTGGTCAAGGGTCATAGGACTTGGAATTCATCAATTGAAGATTCTATAAGAAAAGAAGAATTCTTGTGGGTTTTCCTCTCAACTGGAGAGGTTTTGGCCCTAGTTAATCGCTTATATCTTGTGTCCTTTCCTCTCACTGTTCTTTAGGGTTTGGTAGCTATTTGATGAAAAGAACACAATAATAATTAAGGCAAAAAATAATCTAATCAAGATAAGTAAAACTACATCACAAGCAATTATCAAAGTAAGAGAAATCACACAATCTAGTTGCCCTAGATTTCTCAACAATTAGCAACCCTCATCACAAAGAAGTTTGATCTACAATAGAAAAGTGAAAAATTCAAGGAAGAAGCCAAGAAAGTCAAAGGAGAGAGAAGTTGAAGCAAGGAGTAAGGAAAACTGCAGTTTTGAGTCCTGACCTAGTTTCTGGACTATTTTTCTATCACATGTGAAATTTTGAGATGTTGCAGGGGGGCGAAGTTGCAGACCTACTACAGGTCCAAAATTTAGATGTTGGGGGTTGAAATTCTGAGTTTGCTGCAGTTTTGGAAGGGTTTGACCCTTGCTAACTTGGTTTGAGTTTGACTAGTTGGAAGAAATTTTGTTGGAAGGTTGACTTGTTGCTTGCAGGAGGTCTTGATCTAGGGTTTTTGGTCTTCGATTTCTTATTTGAAGTTGTTTCTGTAAGAAAAGAAGAATTTTGAATGTGTTTTCCCCTAAGAGAGGGGTTTTGCCCTGGTTGATAGTTTACATCTTGTTAGAAAATTAGAAAGTCAGAAATATTTTTCTTATATTGACAGTTGTGATATTCTTGTATTCTTATTAACTTTCTTTATGTTCTTCTTTTATCTCCCTCTCATCAAGTAATAATCAAATCAAAAACATGGAGATCAATGACAATAGATATAGGCACTCAGCTAGGGCTAAAACCCCTATGAAGGAGAAAACCAAGTCAAACTTTTCCACTAGTAGATTCAAATCAAATTGAGATAATCTAAGACCTTAGACCAAACCAAAAGACCTTCCTCACTCCACCAAGTCAGCCTTCCAGAATGATTATCCAAACTTGAATAGCCTTTTCTAGTCAAACAACTTCAACCCAGCTACAACACAAAATTTTGGCCCTCCAACGCGCAAAATTTTGTCCATACTGCAGATCTAAAATTTTGGCCCTTCTACAACTACCCAAAAATTTGCACGTGTGACAGAAAAGAGAAAAATTTGGCTTCTTGCTAGATAAATGTATCCTCCTTCACTAGGGTTTTTCTCCTTTTAGGTATTTCACACTCCCTTTTCTTCCTTCTTCAATTGCAGATCAAGCTTGTTTGTCTTGTGCTACATATGAGGTCGAGTTGTTGCCTTTATATAGTGGTTTTTGTCTCCCTTTGAGGTCAACTTCGTGGAAGCCTATTTGACTCAATTTACATTAAAAATAGTTTCCTTTCTTGACAAAAAAAGACCAAGAAGGGTATATTACATGATGACATGGACTAGGACTTATGACATAAACCATAGAAGCCTATAATGGAGGCTTTGACCTAAAAAAAAATAATAAAGCATGAAACGCATGCTTAATAAATACTTTTCTTTTATAATCAAATTTACTTTTCTTTCTTTTGACAAATAAATTACATCATGACTCAAATACAATTATGAGGACTGACACTAGTTCCATTTTTCAACACTCCCTCTTAACTAGGGAGGCATTCATAACTACATATATACATAGGTAAATGGACGAACTCAAACTAATATGTTTATATGAAGAGTCACACTACACGCAGCGCTACAGATTAGATACTTGACTAGAGTATCTAATCGGGTGGGACTAAGGTGTGTTCCAAGCTTCAACCACTATAGGTACCATCAAGCTTTAGCTCTAACACCAACCTAGGGATCTAGGTATTGTATCCAAGGTCGAAGTTCCACAAGACCAACGATACCCTTTGTTGTCACTCACTGCTTCACAAGTCATCAGTTGCTTCAAAAGCCAAATAACAGTGATGTTTGATGCCAAATTCTGAGACATAGAAGATGTCAAAGCTAAATGGGACCCTCTTCATTGCGCAATGCTTGGAAAAAGCTTTCTAGTGGTATATATAGAAATCCAAAAAGGGGTTCCTAGATCAAAAGTTAGACCCTATTGATGAAATCCTTTGAAAAACTCACAAAACAAGGAAAATGGCTAAGTGTGGAGGTAAATCGCAATCGGGACTCGGGAGGCTTATCAAATATTGACAATTGGCGGATCGGGGAGGAGTATATATCGCAATCGACCATCGGCAGAGTCCAAGGGCACACACTTATACATTATCGACAGTTCTCAGTGTCGAAGGCTGATATCGCAGTCCTGCAATATCGGCGAGGTTTCAACTTAAAAGACTTGCAAACTGCCGATCTTGTGGTACAGTGGCACCATAGTTTTAAAACTCAGACTCCGACTCCGACTCGGTCGAGGATCGACTCCGAATCCGACTCCGAAACGGTAATGACTCGGCCGGCTCGATTTCAATGACTCGGTTGTTGTAAAAAATACATTAAATATTTTTTTTTTTATAAAAAACATAATTTTAAAGATTTTAAACATAATTTTAAAGATTTTCATTCATGTTTCCAAACACACCGCATTATAATATAGATGGAAGACAACATATGATCAAAGTAGGCTCATGAACCAATCCATTATATCAAAATGGTACTCAATGGCAATACATAGTCAACTGTCATACATGATCAAAGACTCAAAACAAAAAAACACATAACTAGGGAGGCTAGAAATGGCCTCTACGACAAAAGTAAATTGTGACCAGACTCCAGTACTAGTACTACAGCTACTGGCTAGTACCAGAGGAACCAAGATCATGTCGATCAATCTCTGGATCATCATTAGAGTCAGACAGGGGGCCCCATGGCTCCTCCTCATCATCATCATCTCCAACTGCAGTTGTAGAAGTGGTACCACTAGCAGGTTGTGCAACTGCAGCAGATGCAAGCTGAGATAGAGTAGATATGCAGCTGCGCTTCTGTCGTGGCTGAGCAGAGGAAGCACCTACAACTGGAGTCCTTGCTGGCTGTGACACTGAGGCTGGTGGATTGGGATTTGCATTCAACTGAACAACTGTTAAGTTCAACTGATGTCTTCGATATCTAAAGCTAAATCAAGATCCGATCAGGATCAAACTCATGCTAGAGCGACTCTCCACTACCCAATCTGATGTTGGATTCAAATTTCTTTCCAACACAATGGGATCTGAATCAGGTCTTTTGTTCAATCAAATGGTTTTGTCTCGAGCCGAGGTTGTATTGGACATAAACTAGATCATTTAACCGTTTTTGATCCAAACGGTTTCTCTTCTTTGTGTTACTTGGGAGCAAGAGCAAAAACAGGAGTGGGAGCGACATTTTCAGAAGCTCCTGGTTTGGGAGCGAATCTTAGAGGAGTTCGACAACCAATGTCACTAACATCAAGGTACATAGAGGGATTGGTACTCTTGATTAAATACGAGTTCCATACCCTAATACATGACAAAATTCAATGGAAACATTGCAATCCTCCAACCAAGTCGTTTTTTGTACCGAGTCACTCCAGAGGGCAATGGAACGGACCAACTCGGCCGTTTCCGTTTCGAAACGGCCGTTTTTTAAAACTATGAGTGGCACATCGTCGGGGAGGCTGAGAAACCAAATACAAGGGAAAAGCATGGAAAAAACAGGGCCGAGCAGGTCTGTTTCTCTCTCCTCTAGGGGGGCCACATGGCGGCCTCTTATTGGTCCTCTAAGCTGACAGAGTAACTAACATCAGCAGTGATGTGGCAGTACGGTTGATGACGTGGTAGAGGACATGCGTCACCTGGTTTCAGTGTTTTTAAGGGTGACATGGGACCAATTCCAAGTGCCATGTGTCACCACTCACAGGGTGACACATGGCAATGATGACGTCAAACCGGGATCGGTAATCGCACAAAATGAAAGTTCTTTCTTCGCTAATACTCCTCCCCGGCTACGATTGCGATATGCGAGACTCCCCCACTGGATGCGATAAATTATTACGACAGGGTCTATAAAGATCTCGCATCCAAATTGTCGACCTGCTCCAAAGAAAGAGGTAAAGAGTCCCCCCCTTCTCCATGGTTGCGATTGCGATATATTTTGGCGGGCCCGATCCCGTGGATCGGTGATCGCGAGGATAGAGGGAAGCACCACAAGTGAACAACAGTAAAGCGCCGATATGCAATATTTGGCGTAACAAAGGGAAAGAAGCCCATAGACAAGAACCTGAAGGACTTAGCGCTCGAGGGCCCAGCGCTTGGTTCCAGCCCCTGAGCATATGCGGGAAGCTACAAAAGGGGTCGAAAGCATAGGGGCTAAGGGGGAAATAAAAAGTGGCCACCTGTTTCATCATATTTTAAGGTAAAATGCCCGTGGGTGAGAAACTTCGTTGTTACACTATAGTAGGGCCTCGAAGGCACAGTACAGAGCTTCAAAGAAGGTGGATGGGTCGGCAGCTCTAACATTGAATGAAGCAGGGCGCAGTGAGTAAATGACAGTATGGGAGGCCCAACAGAGACTTAATGACTCGGCATGAAGTCTCGCTCCATTGCACAGCGCAACATTGCCCAAAAACACTCCATCACTTCTCCATGTAACAGTTCACTCAGGAAGTTAAGGCAGAATTGATAGAAACCAACCAAGTAGCAAGTGGAACACATACGGCAGGGATGTGGCTTGATTAGAGACCTCCACTGAAATAGCAAGGGGACACCTCCTCCTTCGTCTCTCCATTTTCTTTCTTTGTTCATTAATTTTTGTTTATTTCCAAGAAGAGATTCGATCCCGATTGTAATATTTTTGGGGCAGCAAAGCCTTAGACTAACCGAGACAGCTAGTCTAGCATGCCAACTAGGGCTCAGGCTCAGATATTTTGTAAACTATAATTCTAGCTCCTCCTCCTCTTATAAATAGGGGGAAGCAATATTATACACAGATTCCGGAATTTCTCACCCGCAGGGTCTAAGCTTTGAGATGCCATTTTGGTTCAATTTGTTTTTTTATGGGACTTCACTGATATCATGTTGAATGTGTGGACTAGTTATTGGACCCTTTGAGATAAGTAGTGTTTCCCTGTTGATTCCAAGCATGATTAATGTGCAACGTGTTTCTTCTTGGTAAATATCACTTCATTTGTGTTTTCCCATTCCAAAAATAGTGTAATGAGGCTGTTGGTTTCTTGCTGATTTGTGGATTTATCTTAGCTACCAAATAGAGAACAGTACCTGGGGTAGCTCAAATTTACTTTATTTGTTGGTAGAGAATGATACCCATGTCATGTTTAGCCTGAAACCTTCTTTTGCACTCCTCTATTTCTATCATTTCATCGGAAAACCATGGTTTAGAAGTTTGTGTTGCTTACAACCCTATCCATTGAATTCCACTTTCTGCTGGAACATCGCTGCGTAGGATTTTGTTTGTTACAACCCTATGCATCTATTTCCCTACTTCCTTTCCTCCTCTCCACCATCGCTACAACTGCAGTTTTAAGTTGTCTCATTGTTATGTGTCGGCCACCGGAAGGAGAAGTCATTTCTCTTTGGGATTGCCCAAATAATCCCCCAGCATTTGGATCCATGAGTTGGCTTGAATCTAACTCATTGAAGGCTTATTGAACCAAGTCCCTCTTATTTCCTTTTTGTTTTTCTGTGACCATTGAAGTGCTGCAACCCCCTCACATATAACCTTAGACTGCCTCTAGGGAGCTTTCTTTGTCTCTTGTTGTACTTCTACTGCAGGTGCAAGATTTAGCCACAACACCCTCCCTACTTCGAGAACTAGACATCATCACAAGTCGGCCATATGTCCTCCCAAGCATCTTGTCGCTACAAGATGCTTCATCTCTCCCTACACAATAAATCAGATATATCCACTAGGCTTGTTGAAAGTTGTAACTAGGTTTGGTCTTCATTATGATGCAATTGTAATCATGACATTGTATATTCTTTATAACGAAAGAAAAATGAAAGAAAGAGAAATTATATTTTATTTTGGAGTATGGGTTTCATACTCAAGTTTGAGTCAAAAGCATGTTCTTCGTGCGTTTAGGTTTTCTAGGTCTTTCTAGGATAAAGAATAATATTCGTCATGTGTCATAATCCCATTTAGAATCATTGTAATGAAAAAATATATTTATTTTATCATGTAAGAGCCATGGATAAGCCCAAGACCAAGTCGGCCCAAGAGCAAAGACAAGTTTGCCTAAGGGATGGCTATTCGACCCTCAAGAAAGGCTATAATTAAAAGGGAGCTCAACCACATTTGCACTCTCATCTCAAGCTAGTTCGATCTACAATAGCAAAGGTGAAGAAGAATAGTTATAGGACGAAGAAGAGGAGTAGAAATCGAAGTTTGTTAAGGGTTATCTTTCTCTCTCTATCTCGCTAGGGTTTGTGAAGTTGCCAACTACAAGAAGCCAAAATTCTAAAGCAGATGCAGATGCAAGGGGGTGAAGTTGCAGGGCCCAAATTCTGTAGGTGGGGTAGAAGTTGTAGTGACAATATAGCAGTATCGAAGTACTTAAAGTTGTCTCAAGGAAGATCTTGTTGGGGGTTGACTTGGGTCTTGGAGGGCTTGTTGGCTTAGGTCTTTGGATTTTTTAGAAATCTCTTTTGTAAGCAAATTCTAAAGAAAAAGAGAAGCATTTTCTGGGTTTTCCCCTTGGAGGGGTTTTTCCTTGGCTTGGAGCCTATATCTTGTGTATTATGTCTCTTTGTGATCTTCTTGTTTTTGGTAATTGTTTGATGAACAAAATTAAAGAAGTAATAAAAGAACATCTAACATCACAAGTAATTATCAAGCTAAGGAAAATAAGTTATAATATGCAAGTCTCCAGATTTTCCAACATGGTATCAGAACTAAGGTGCAAGAAGGAGACCAAAGATCACACCTTTGTTGGTACTATGGCAAGGATTATAAGGAAGGGTTTCAAGATTCTTGAAAATCTCGCTATCTCTATCAAGAACAACATATCGAAGATCATCTCCAAACTTGTAAAGGAAGTAGCAGATGGAAGCTTTTTCTCCGCTTTATCCAGCACATTCAAGGACGACAACATATGGGTTATTGACAGTGGTGCCTCTAGACATATGATGGGAGATTGCAGTCAACTCCAAACCCTATCTAAGGGTATCTCATCTCACTCTATCAAACTTGGTGACAACAAGTGCTATCTAGTGAAAGTCATTGAGTCTACATCGTTGGAGCTCAAGTCAGGTGGAAACATTCACCTCAACAACATCTTATATGTTCCAGGTTTGAAGAAAAATCTACTTTCTATTTCTTGTCTAGAGGATAAGGGTAATAGAGTTGGTTTTGTTGATGGCAAGATTTTGGTTTGGGATAAGGACTCTAGTATTAATGAATCAAGGGTGATTGGGGTTCATAAGGGAACATTATATAGACACTGTGACATAGAAGGTATGGACACCTTCATTATAAGATTTTTCCGTCTATGAGTCAAATGGTCAATGGCATCCCCGAAATAAAGGATGATAATGAAGGAACCTGTAAGGGATGTGCTCTAGGCAATAATGTGAAGAAACCATTTGCAAGTGGTGAAACAAGATCTAAAGAAACTTTGGATCTCATACTCAGATGTATGTGGACCTACGGCAGTGAAGTCTCTTGGTGGGCATCAATATTATGTAACCATCATTAATGATTACTCAAGAAAGACTTGTATATACCTTCTCAAGGACAAGGATGAGGTATTTGATAAGTTTCAGGAGTTCAAGAATGAAGTGGAAAATCTAACCGAGAGAAAGATCAAAATTCTAAGGTCAGATAATGGTGGGGAATACACCACCAAAGAATTAATAGATTTCTGCAAGGAAGCATGAATCAAGAGGGAGCTCATTGTTCCCTATAATCTTGAACAAAATGGTGTGGCAGAAAGGAAGAATCGTACTATTGAAGAATGTGTTAGAGCTATGTTGCACGATCAAGATATTCCTTAATTCCTATGGGGTGAGGCATGTGTGACAATTGTTTACCTGCAGAACCAAAGTCCTCGCAACATCCTCAACAAGATGACTCTGGAAGAATCATTTATAGGAAAGAAGCCAAGTGTGGATCATCTTCATATATTTGGGTGTCTTGTTTATGTTCATGTACCCAAGGATAAAAGGAAGAAGTTAGATCTTACCAATTTAAGGGGCGTCTTTGTTGGGTATAGTGCTTCATCTAAAGCATATAAAATCTATATTGAGGAGGATTGTCGAATTGAGGTAAGCATAGATGTCATCTTTGATGAAAACATAGCTTGCGAGAAATTGAAGGATGTTCCAGTTGACTCTGATGAAGAAGAAGTTCCTATCTTTGAAGATATTTCTAGGGACAATGATGGTCAGGAACTGGGACCTACTAAAGAAGATGTTTAAGGACCTTGTGAGCCTATACAACAAGTAATTGTTCCAGAAAATCGGAAGAGGTCTGTTTGTTTGAAAACTACTCTTTAAGAGGCTGAATACATATAGCATCAGGGACATCCAAGGAAAGTAAGACACCGAAGAGGTATTCTGGATATGCTGCATACATGACAAGGATGATTGAGGCAAAACCTTCCTCCTATGAGGATGCAACTAAGTATCAAGAATGGAGGAATGCAATGCAAGAAGAATACCGATCCATAACGAAGAACGATGTAAGGGAGATTGTCCCTAGGCCTAGTGACAAATCGATAGTCACTTTAAAATGGATTTATAAGATAAAGCACACTATGGATGGGAGCATAGACAAATACAAAGCAAGGTTTGCAGCAAGGGGCTTCTCACAAAAAGAAGGAATTGATTATGAGGAAACCTTTGCTCCCACAACTAGGTATACAATAATAAGATCGCTTGTTTTGTTGGTTGCTTCTATGGGTTGGAACATTCATCAAATGGATATCAAGACAACTTTCCTGAATGGGACCATTGATGAGGAGGTTGACATTGAGCAGCCTCAAGAGCTCTATATGGCTTAAAGCAAGCACCGAGACAATGGTAAGCAAGAATGGATGCATACCTCTTGAGACTTGGTTTTACCAAGAGTACTACAAACCCTAACCCGTATAACAGGGTGGTCCAGGATGAACCAATGATAATACTCTCGCATATGGATGATCTACTAGTTATAAGTGTAGAGCATCAGAATCAGGAATGCAAGAACAATTAGAAGCAAAGTTAGATATGAAGGATTTTAGGATTATGCACTATTATTTGGGACTAGAAGTATGGCAAAAGCCAGGAGAGATATATATTGGTCAAGGCAAGTTGTTAAAATTGGCAACTAGGGCCAAACTCCATGTGGGTTATCTTAATTATGGCCACTAATATTTTTCTTAGATCCCTCTCATCGAGAGGTATAGGATTGATCTAAAGATCATCCGATTCCGATAAGTATTCATGGAGATATGAATTTATTTGTGTTATAGGACAATTCGTCAAGGTCAGCCAACAAACAAATATCCCTCTCATGTGCTCAACGTTTTAGTATAAAAGGAGATGACTTGAGAATCATTTCACACACACTTCACTCTTGATTTCTCTCCACTCGCTTTGGGTTTTAGTGGAAGAGAAATCTAGGAGAGGAAGCCCTAATGGAGATCAGATCTCAGCCATGGAAGGAAACTCTACGTTGCCCTAATGCTATCCTAAAGAAGCCCTAGACGCAGTCCTAAAGAAGCTCTAGAGATTGTCCTAAGCAAGCCCTATATGTTGTCCTAAGGAAGCCCTAGATACTGTCCTAAAGAAGCCCTAGATGTTGTCCTAAGGAAGCCCTAGACACAATCCTAGAATACCCTAGACGCAGTCATCTAAATGAGGTATATTCACACTAGGGTAGTCCCATTTCATAAGGGTAATTCTAGGCCAGAATAGAGGACGGTTAGGGATTGTTGTGTGCCCTAACCAGTCCTAGAAATTGCAGCAGTAATGAAGTGACAAACAACAGCGTTTGTATGGTGTGTTGGCAGTAAAGGAAGATGGGACAGCAAGGTCACATGGTGTAGCAAAGGAAGATGGGACAACAAGCAATCATAGGAGCAACAGTCACTAACAGTGAGACAACAGTGCTAGGAATGTGACAGCAAGGTGACCCATGAAGTTTGAATGCATGATAGTGCAACAGGATGCATGGGCAACATGATAGTAATGATGGCATGGTACATCAATGTTACAATGACAGCATGAGAGCAACAATGTTACAATGATGGCATGGTACAACAATGTAATAATGGGTCAGCAAGAAAGGCTACTAATAATGAAACAACGGTATGGTAAGCAAGGTGCAGTAAGCACATGGTGGCAAGCATGGCGCAACAAGCACATGGGATAGTATCGCAAACATGGTGCAGCAATGGCACCATATGTACATGATGCAATACAATGATGGGTACAGTCATGCTTAATGATGTATGATAAGATGTAGCATAGTGATGATGGGTGCAGCATGGTGCAACACAGTGAGGTGCAGCATGATGATGAGGAGCAGCACAATGATAGGTGTAGCATGGTGATGGAGTAACCTGGGAGAATCAGTTGAAGCAGCATGTCTTCAATTGAGTTCAGCTACCTCATGTATCATCTACTTAGAGATGATCTATGCTCTTATTTAGATAAGTCAAAGTGTTGACTTCTGTTTTAAATGTACTCTCTCTCTCTCTCTGTGCTGAACTATTGAAAAACATACAAGAAGAATTGATCAAGCGTTTCCCCACATTGGGGTTTGTCCCTAGCTAGGCCCACATCTTGTGTCCTCTTGTCTTGGCTTGCCTTCTGCGATCTATGTTTATGTTATATCTGCAATTTACTTTTAATGCTGATGTGATTTCTAATCTGAAAAAGATATTGAGCTAACCGTGAAAATTGAAATAAATTGCTCTAAGCATAGAACATACCAAAACTTAACAATGTGATCAAGATGCTTCATAAATATGACATGATGGATTGCAAGCCCATGATGACTCCTATGATTTCAAATTTAAAAAGGTTGAGTTAAGAATCTAGTCTGGTAGATCCGACTTGCAATATACAATTGATTGGGTCCTTGATGTACTTGGTGAATGTTGATTTGGGGTAACATCGGATGTGCTCTAGCCACGAAATTTGGTGGAGAGGTTAGGGCACATGAGATCTCCAAAACCCATAAATGGTTTGGGCAAATTCTAAACAGTTTGGGAGATATTAAAATAATTAATATTTTTAATGGAGTCCCTAAGTCTAAACTTAGGGAAATTAAAATAATGTGAATTAATATAAAATTGTGTTAGAATGGTCCAAAAGACATGGATCAAGTCAGATCTAATATTAGCCATTGATTAGGGACTTAATCTCGGTCGTTGATTTGTTAACGAGAAAAGTATAAGAGGAGGCTTGAGGGTCACTTGGAGAATACACTAGAGTGATCGGTCATTCTATTCTCTAGAGTAGGGTTTGCTAAGAGAGATAGAATCAATGATCAGTTGCAGCGAGGGGCAGTGAGCATCAGGTAGAGAGGCAGGGACAATGCCAAGAGACAAACACAGAAGCAGAGAGAGGAAGACATAGAGCCAAAGGGAGCCACGCAGAGGCAGCAGATACTGCGTAGAGCCAGAAGGGCCTCCATCATCCACGCAGAGGCTGCAGGTGTGACGCAGAGAGCCAGCGAGGCTACGGAGAGCCTCATTAGGCTGACACAGAGGGTTTCAGGTTAACATAGAGGCCAGTAGGGCCGACATTGAGCTTCAGATTGTGCTGGAGAGGGATTTCGTGGAGCAGGCTTACTAAATACATGTTTCCGAAGAGAGGTATTACTACTGTTGGGTTAGCCAGTTTGGCACCCGGTGTACTCAAAAAATAATTGCTTAATAATAAAACCCTCAGATAGTTGCACCAATTTTTAAGATTAAACTCTGTTTTTCATAAAAAGTGATGGTCATAGTTACTAAGATCAAACTCAGTTTTTTGTATAAAGCTATTTTCAAACTGCTGAGTACTAAGGTCAAGAGTGTATATTATTTTATCGTTATATTAAGACATGCCAAGCAGTCTATCATATGCAAATTTTTCACGAACTAAGACAAACCTACAGGGAGTGGCATCTCTAGTCTGAAAAAGATGCAACACTTTTTTACAATATTAATGGAGGAGCTAAATTTTAAAAATACCAAAAAGAAATATATAATATATATGATATAAGCTTATTATTATTATTATAATATAGCTTCCTATTCCAGACTATTGGTGGACAACTAGAACAAACAAAGTTCGTTCTTCAGGTTAAATACTCTAGAAGACTTGGAATATAAAAATCTCCATTGAGATACAAGAATATATGTTAAAAGGTATGAATAGGAATGATGATAGAAATGAGAGTGAGGGTTTTGCTTATATACTAGGCAGGTGCCTCTTCATGGCAAGTCATGTCCTATTTAGACATGTCTCTTCAACACTAATTACCAATTAACTAATCATTATTACAATTATCATCATTATTTATATTTAATATATTTTATTCGTAACATTTCCTTCCTCCTCAAAAAACTTTGTCCTCAAAGCTTGCTGATGAAAAGGCTTGATCTCTTTTTCTGTTTTGAATGTCTTCTCGTCTCAGAGCTATCATCTTTGTTGATACAAGTTGATATGATCCTTGGAGTGATATATAAAATTGCCACACAAATAAAGGATCTGACCATTCTAAATTAATCTTCTATGGAATCTTAAGGTGACTGGAAACTTGTGATGAGTTGTTATCACATGAGTGGATTGCACTCACATTAGTATTCTTCGGAACATCAGTTTATTGTTTCTGTTCTAAATACGTAGCTTGATTGAGTTGTCTACTCTCGTGATTCCCATGTCGATAAGGAATTCTAGTGATTTGATTTTCTCTTATCTTGTTTGTGTCTTTCTTGATTTATTTGAAGCCCTTGATTTCCTTTAGTTATGGAAGTTGAATGGTTAATTTCTGGATCTTCACTTGAATCTTTGTTGTTGGAACAACTACTGAGTACATCTTTACTTCAACTAGTTTGTCCTCTTTTTGTGTTGTGTTATTCACTGGATTGGTATTTGTTGTCTTTTCGTCAACTTGAATTTCTACATTTGATGCTTCCTTCTCAATAAGTTGTTGTACCTTGTTTTCTAATGGCTTCTTGTCCTTTTTAAGCTTCTTAATTTGCGTCAATAATTTTTCACTATGGTCTTTAAGTCGATAAACTTCTTCATTTTTGTCAATGGTGATCTTGTCAATTTCTCTTTGCATATTTTGTACTACTTTTTTACCTTCTTGAAAAATTATTTTTGAAATATCTTGTATGTCTTCTGGTGTATTTGAATTTCGTTTCAGTGTAACAACCTGGAGTGTTATTTTCTTCTTCCTATAAGAAAGTGTTAAAAACTTTTTTTCATATTCAGGATGAAGAAACCTAGGGTTTCCATCCATGGCGAACACAAAATAATGTCACCTTGATTATTCCATAGGGTTTGAACCGAGAATTGCAATATAGATGTATAATTCTCAACGTTTAACTATAAATTGGTTGTCATATTTTTTGTTGCCAAAACAGTGTAATTTTTCAATTATATTTTACTCCGGAATCACTAATTGGTTTGCGATTTTAGGCATTATATAATTTTTATCTTCGGTAGGTGAGATATCAATAGTAACATCTTTTCCCACAATAGACCCTTTAATTCTAAATAGCACCGAGGCATAGTTATATGAAGTTTCTGGGAATCTTCCGGCTTTCATTTCCAAATTAGACTCCATTTTTTTTTGGAAATAAGCTCAAGGTTGTTTAAAAATACCTTAAAACCTTCAAACATTTTTTCCTTCGAACCTTGGCGTGGAATCCTTTAAGGATTCTCTTCCTTTTTTACTTTATATATATTTTCTTAATGTGCTCTTTTTTTCTTTTTTAAATGGACAAAGGCCGAAATGGTGATATGGAGAAACTCCAAATTCTTGTAGCAAAACACTCCAACGGCAACAATGTTGATGAATTTGATGGTCAAAGATCTGGATCGGAGAACACGACTCTGTGCAGTGGTTGAGCGGCCAGAGGATCGAATAGCTCTGATACCAAATGGAACGAACAAAGTTCATTCCTCAGGTTAAATACTCCAGAAGACTTGGAATATAAAGATCTCCATTGAAATACAAGAATAGATATTAAGAGGCACGAATAAGAATGATGATACAAATGAGAGTGAGGGTCCTACTTATATACTAGGCAGGTGCCTCTTCATTGAAATTCATGTCCCATTTAGACATGCCTCTTCAACACTAATTACTAATTAACTAATCATTATTACAATTATCATAATTATTTATATTTAATATATTTTATTTATAGCAACAACATTGTCAAATTCAAGCACAGAGATACACAAATGATGGTTGGGATTGAGATGTGAGTGTCAATATTGAGGAGACGTGACAAATTCATGCACACCTTCAATCATTAGACTTCAATTTTAATGTTTGGACACACCATATAGTTGGGACTCAATATAGCATAGTCAGGCACAACATTAAAAACACAGTCAAGCAATGGGAGTTTCAATGCAGTCAGTGTGGGAGCTTTAGCACAGTCGAGGTTTGAGTGTCCAACAAGCCTGCAAAGAAGGAGAATCTATACAGGCATCGGAGAATGGCTAGTTTAGGGACCAGGCCTTCAATTATTGATTTTTTCTTTTGACATTTATTTACAAGTCACAAGGTTGGGCAATTTTTTCCTCAAGTTTGAAATTTGCTGATTTTAGAGCCTGCAACTACAGCAGCCATCAATGTTCAACAAACTTAAGGGCCCAACCAGATTAAATCAGTTCATAAATTAAAGGAATAACTTGTAGCATTTGTTAATACTTTTAATTAAAATTCATATTGTTTTCATATTACAATAACCCAAAATCACAGGATCCCTGGAAGGTCTTTAGGATATGATTGATAGGTAAGGGATCCAATTTGACCCATGCAATATGGAATAAAATCCTGAGTGGATACAGGTGTATTCAGATCTGATCCAGGACCCAACCCCTGGACCAATAGATTTGGTAACACTGGGGTAATGGTATTTATACATCAAGAACCAAATCAAACACTCATATGGATATTGTGACCACTTGGAACAAAAATGGCATGCTCAAATGACAATGTGACTGGGAAATAATCAAAACGAAGAAGTCCAAAACTTTTTTTTGTACTACTGACAAAATCAGTTCTGGATTTCCAGTAAAGGTGCCTCCAAAAATAGCACTGTTTAGCATTGAATTATATGAAACCCCCACAAAAAACATATCTAATCATCATTAAAGTTTAATAAACTCTTGTTACAGTCTATGGACAAATCAATCTTGAACCAATAGATTGCAACGAACTAGTAAAATTTCTACTTACCTCCAGTCCATGTTGCTTCTTAAATTCAGCAAGGAATGTCTGCAAAGACATTCCAACACATTCCATTTCAAACTTGTCCCAAAGGGTCCACAATAATGGCTCTTTTTCACTCCTTAAAACCTGTCATTCATAAACTCCAAGTTAATGCACTGGCATTCTTCTTGTTGATAGCATTACAATAGAGGTCACAATAAAGCATGCAAGCAATGTTAACTTGTGTTTTTGTCACACATATAGAAAGAAATAAAATACGTAGAAAGAGTCATTGTCATCCTTTAACAAAACTTGTGCACATAGAATAAAAAGATAATTATCTCTAGTGGCCTGAGAGATCTCTCTTTCGGAGCAAGCATCATGGAATTAATTTTCCCAATGGGGGCTATCAAAGTCTTTAGGATACTTCACCATTAATGCAAACAATTTCAATTTATTGTTCCATACTTGACAACTGCATGGTTAATGGGAACACACAGTGAATCAATTGCCAGTGTTTATCTAGGTTCAAACCCAGCTGAACCAATATCGAATTTACTGATCCATAGGAATGATATTTCATGTCAATCTTTGTTTTGGATTAAGGTAATTATTCATGAAATCACAGTAAATAAAATATTCACCATTTGAAAAGAGTGATGCAAAACAGCATCCATGCATTAACCTGTGAAACATTTATCAATGACAATTCATTTCAAAGCATAAACAGTCATTCATATGAACAATTCTTCAATGTACAATACACTTGCATGATGACTAGACATACAATAACCATAATACAATTAAAGTCATCATTCATTTGGTGTCGTGTGAATTTTCTAGAACATTAAGATCATAAACCTCAAAAGGAACTGCAGTTCTACTCTTTGTGATCTTCATCCTTGAGACATGTCATTTCTTCGTTTCCTTCACAACCTCCATGGGAAGATAGAAGATTGACAATATGGGATAGCATATAGAGAGCACTTATACGACTGAAAAGAGGAAGATAATAACATGAATGAATAAGCCTTGATCAGCATCAACAAACTAAAAAATATCAAGCAATTGGCTGATGGGAAATATAAATTAACAACAACATTAGACTGATCAACAAACTAAAAGATATCAAGCAATTGGTTGAAGGGAAAGTTGAATTAACAACATTGGTCCACTTATACACGCTATGAACATCCAAGTAAGACTATCAAATAATGGAAAGTGAGGGTCCCGTTGCCCACCATTTTGTGGGTGATATCCCTAAGAGAAACAATTTCTCCAAGATGGTCCTCAACTGACAGCTAGCAGCCCCTTGCAGCAACCAACTAGCTCGTTGTGTCATTTCTCCGCCACCTGAGCCAGCCATGTGGTCTCTCACCCATCTGCCATGATCGTATATTTGGATGTGAGCCTCCCAAACCTAAAGGTATGCCTTCTCATTTGGTAATTGAGTGTTGTAGTTTGCTTATCATGGACACTTTTGGGCATGGATTCATGGGGGGATTTGGCGGAAAGAGTGGGCTAAAGCTGTGCTCTTGTCCCCTAAACCTCTTTTTAACCTTGGACCCTAGTCCTGTGGGATCTCTTTTACTGACCCTTGGGCTTTAGGGATGATACTACATGGGAAACCTTGATTTTGGTTGTGTGGTCCTGCTACTCCCTCATACATATATATTACTCCCCTTCCACTCAATATAACCTCATTCATCATTTCTCCCACCTGGGTCCACATTCCTCCACCGGGTCCACATAGGATTAGCCTTCCCCTTCCCCTTGCCCATACCTTGGGTCGAACCTGGAATGATGCCCCAAAGGTTGATGTAGCCGAAGAGAAAAGCAAAAGCATAATTAGCCACATCCAACAGAAAAATGTACCACTAAATGCAAAAAATGGTTGGGACAAACACATTTAGCAAATGGGAAAAAGCCAATACATAAGCTCTACCCCATCATCATGGCCATCACCCTGGTCCATAAAGGCCCTAGATGAGCCTCCTTTATCATTCAAGAACCCATGATGTCCCAACCTCTGGTGGGCAATGAACTGCCCTACTTTAAAGGGGGTATCCACTACTATATCTCACGCATCATGCTCTTACCCCTTGAGCCCCAAGCAGTTAATTAAAGAAAAATCATAAAAGGCAAAAGGCATATAAAAAAGGGTTTAAAAATCAAGGTCGAGGCACCTCATATACCACAATTTCTCCCTCCTATACATTGTATACCCAAGTGTGGATTTCCCTTTTATTAACTACCCTTGTACCCCAGCATGTGGCCCAGGGTTGCCCCTTTCATCCCCTACTCCATTCATCTCTTTATCACACGCCACCACCCTTTAAAGGATGTACCTTGGACATACTATCCCCTTTAGAAGTAGAAACCACCTAATAGGATTTTTGGTTAACACCATTTGGAGCTTGGAGACATCAACACATGCCAAAGACCACTATGGAAGGGCATGCCATTATGAAATGCCCACTTGTTGTCCATGTTTTGTAAGCTCTTTTACTTGATTTCCTTTGATGACTTGTTGCACTAGAAGGCTAGGGGATGCGTTTGATCTTATGCAAGATTGCAGATGGTCTCAATTTTGTGTTTGGTCTCCCTATACCAGATCCTAACCCTCTAGAGGGCTACATTGGCACATGTGGGATGTGTGTTGAGAGCCATGGGCCTCCATAGCAATAGACAACACTCCATGGATCTCCAGAGATGTTCAGCGATTGCTCGAGATTCCTCTATTGGACGAGGAAGATGCACCTGGTTCACCTTTGCCCTAAGTAATGGATGATTTTGTCCATACATTGGACCAATAAACCACAGGTTTGAGGATCGTTTCAAAGTTGTAGCTTTGCTGCATCAAGTTCTCTTTGTTGCGGCTAAGTATACTAATCCTGCGGCTAGGGCTCTTTAAGGCCTCCACATGACAATGGATCTTGCTGCATATAGAAGCTCTCCTAAACAGTGGTTATTTGTTGCGGTTAGGGCATCCTTTAGGCAGCGTATAAGGGCAGGTTTGGGCAGCGTATAGGAGCCCCTTTAGAATGTGTATAGGAGCCTCTTTATTGTGACCAGATCTCCTTCATGACTGTATTTTAGGCTTCCTCTGGACAACGTATAGCTAGGGCATCATTATCATCTTAATGTCTGCGTTTTAGACCTTTCTCTGGACAGCATATGGCTAGGGCATCATTATAATAGCGGCGAGGTCATCCTTCTTGACCTGCAATTAGGGCTTCATCCTCTTAGATTTCTCTTGCCACTAAAACCCAAAACAAGTGGAGAGAAATCAAGAGTGAAGTGTGTGTCTAAATCACTATCAAGTCATCTCCTTTTATACTAAAACGTTGAGCACATGAGGGGTTTATTTGGTTGCTGGCCGACCTTGACGAATTGTCTTATAACACAAATAAATTCATGACTCCATGAAAACATATTGGAATCAGATGATCTTTAGATCAATCCTACACTTCTTGATGAGAGGAATCCCAGAAAAATATCAGCTGCCATAAATAAGATGACCCACATGGAGTTTGGCCCTAGTTGCCAATTTTAACAAATATCATATACTATTTAAGTTTAAACAAGCTCAAAAACAAATTTAGCCACAGTTCTTAACAAATAAATCATGTAGATAACCCCATAAAAAGAAAAAATCACCATTAACTTTCACTAAATCCATATAGACAATTACAAACTATTACGTCAACAATACATCACAATGGAATTATATGTTGATTAACAAAACTACAAATTGACAAAAAAATAATTGTTGTTTTAGTTAGTGGAATCTATTAACTGAACTAGACAAATTCATTATTCACCCTAATGATTCAACACTCTCAATGGGTTGGTTGACAGAAACATTACTTGAAGAAGATTTATTATTGTTCTCATTAGAAAAGTTTGTCAATCGGATCAAAAAGCTTTCTTGTCTTTTCAATGATTCCAAATGCCCCAATGGCCTAGTTATCCAACTTCCTGATGGCTAGTTATCCAACTCCCAAAATCCCGATTATCTCATCGGTTGGTGGAGTGAGCGAGTGTGACTGCGAGTGAGGTAGATTTTCGTGTGTCACCATGTTTTAGCCTCAAGTTCATTAGGGTTACCAAACATACCATTTTGATTTTTTTTTTTTTAATTATAAATGATGACAAAATGTCGAACCACAAAAGCCTAAAATGAACTTCAATGAATTTTTGGCAAATTTCATCGAATTTGTTAGTGTTCGTGTTTGTGTTCGACATAAAGTTCATGTTCGTGTTTGCGTTCGGCATAAAGTTCAACGAGCATAAACGAATTTGTTCAAATTGTTTTGAGGTTCGGCGAATTTTGAATTCGAATGATTAAATTCGTTGAACCCAGTGACTTAGCCTTTGCCTAGTCGGTCCCACAATTGTACCATGCACTTGGCAGATGACACAGGACTTGTATGTTGATGTGGCATCACTTACACCATCATCTGAGCCCTTACAGATGGTCTATAGGCTTCTTTGACTTACTTGGAGACCCATGAGGTCACTTGTGTGCCTTCACACCCATTCGTAGCACCATAGGTTTATTATGCGGAGCACATGGGACCAACCCCTTTTCCATCATTTTTGGAAGTACTATTCATCATTATGGCACTTATGGACTTCATCAGGGTTCATAGAGAGCCCAATGACATGTATTATTGATCATTCAACCTCTTGAGAGGCTTGTTATTTTGTTTATGAGCTAGTTTTGTGAGCTTGTCACCAAAAGTTAGTTATTTGCACATTATTTTTATTTTAGGGGCTAATGTAGACTCAAATAGGTAAATCAAACTCATTAGGAGAGTATAAATACAAATGATGAGTTCATTTCTCATAATCACTTGGTTGAGTGATCCAAACAAAATTCAGATATACATAAACACAGAGATGCAGCAGAAATAAAACTTCATTTCATTAATACCAAAGAACTGAAATATGCTTACATACAGAAATGGAAATAAACTAGCTTAGGCAATGGTAGCCTATCTCTGAGAAGAGATGCGGCAATTACATGCTTCTGAATTGTGTTACAATGTGGCTCAAAGGCCTATTTATTATTGAGAAACAATAGAAAACCCTAAACATCCAAAAACCTAACCTTAGGAGATGAAGCGCCAAAACTGTGGGCCCTATTTGGGTAAACTGGTACATCAACTTCTAGGGGTAGTAACTTTAGCATACGATCTCCGTTTGGTTATTATAATACATTGATTCGAAGATTTCGAATAGGAGGCCAAAAACGAATAGGTAAACAAGTTTGGGACTTTTCCAGTCCCTCTAATTTTCCTAAAAATGTCTTTTACTACCTCAAAATGGCTTCGTGAGTTTAGGGCCCGAAAAACTGCCAAAAATAGTAATTTGTGGTACAATTAAGGAAACTGAAAGGAAACAACAGTGGGGGTCCAAGTGGAATAGGCGGGTGGTGACCAATATCCACCTGGATTAGTCCTCCCCCCTTAGGAAGCAATGGTCCTCATTGCATGGAGTGCCTCCATGAGATGGGGAAACTTCTGTTGAACTTGATCCCTGGTGAGCCACTTGCCTTGGTGTAGGAGTTGGTCAGTGTTGATTTGGTATAGCATCGGATGTGCTCTAGCCATGAAAATTGGTGGAGAGACTAAAGCACATGAGATCTCCAAGACCTAGAAGTGGTTTGGGCAGATTCTACCTGGTTAAGGAGATATTAAAATAATTAATATTTTTAATGGAGTTCCTAAGACTAAACTTAGGAAACATACAATCTTAATGGGTATAAATATAAAACTAGGTTAAAAGGTTCTAAATGACATGGATCAAGCCAAATCTAATCTTAGCCATTGATTAGAGATGTAATCTTGGTCGTTGAAGGACCAACAGGAAAAGTATAAGAGAAGGCTTGAGGGTCAGTTGGAGAATACACCAGAGTGATCAACCATTCGATTTTCTAGAGGGGGGTTTGCTAAGAGAAATTGAATCAGTGATCAGTTGTAGCGAGGGGCAGTGAAGTGAGTACAAGGCAGAGAGGCAGAGATAGTGTCGAGAGACTAGCACAGAAGCAGAGAGAGGCAGGCGTTGAGCCAGAGGGAGCCACACAGAGGCAGAAGGGACTGCACAGAGGCTAGAAGGGCTTGTGTCATCCACGTCGAGGCTACTGGAGTGACGCAAAGGGATATAGAGGCTGCGCAGAGCCTTAGAGGGCTGACACAGTGAGCTTCGGGCTGACGCTGAGCTTCAGATAGCATTGGAGAGGGTTTCGTGGGGCATACTTTCCAAATATCTGCTTTCGAATAGAGAGGTACTACTGCTAGATTATTTTCTATGTCGGATGAGCCGGTTTCGCACCCAATTGTACTCAGAAAGAGTGCATAATAAAATAACACTTAGAATTGTTGCACCGTTTTTCCAAGTTGGGTTTTTCCGAGGACGTGTTGTCCAAAAATAACAGTATCACTTGTGTGTTTGTCTATTTCTTTCAACTGTTGATCTGTAGATGGTTGAGACTGTATTGTGTTTATTTCAGTATTTATATGGTTAAATAACTTGTTCGTAATTAACAAGTAGGTGTAATAAACTAGAGAATACAGATAAAATTTTTAATAGGTAATACTTAGAAATTTCAACATGGTATCAAAGTGTTGCAAATCACAGGAGAGCTAAAGGCACCACCTGAATCAGAGCATTTGCAGCAGAAACAGTTGTCCCCAGTGACAGAAGTTGTTCCTAGCAAAAAGTGGCGGAAAAGGGTTGACGCAGAGGGACTGCGTCATTAGTTTGAGCCAGAGAGAGGCCAGCGCAGAGGTTAAGGAGGGCAGAAAAGGCTCACAAAGAGCCACGCAGAGACCAGGAGGGTTGACGCAGTTGGCTAGGGGAGAATTTCAACCAGTGTCGGGATTGCATAGAGCCCAGAGGCTCAGTCCTTCAATTGTTGGAGCATAGGAAGCTGTGAGCAGACTGTGGGCACTGACGCTGGTGGGGTGATGTTGTTGCCGAGACAGAGAGTAGTACCTAACGGGACAAAACCAAGGTAGAGGGAGTCGCTACCTAGGCAGATTTCTAGCCAAGAAACAGTGTTGTGAAAATCGCGATTAAATCGCGATTTAATGAAAAAATCGCGATTTTTTTAGCTTGTCGATCAAATCGCGATTTTTATACGAAAAAATCGCCTACTTTTTTTATGTCGATTTTTACTGAAAAAATCGCGATTTTTTCCAAAAAATCGTGATTTTTACTGAAAAAATCGTGCGGGGTCGGGGCAGCACGATTTTATAAACTTTTTTTTGGTTTTTCAGTTGCTCATTTGGACAGTGGCGTGCGTGGAGGGATCAAGTCTGGGCCCTAGTATGGATATGTTATTCATGGTAATGTTAAATTCTTAAAGTAAAAGTGACATTCTTCTTAATCTTCATTTTCATCCTTTTACTTAAATTTTTAACATTACCATGAAATGACTCAGGATGTTTGAGAGTGGTTCCAACCTCATTGGATTTCATATGGAGAAAGTAGAATTTTAGATTTCATTTAAAATCCAACGGACTTATCAGTTTTTCAGGATTTCAAGATTGGGAGATTGTAATGTTTCCAGGTGACACCACCTGCCCGGGCTACCCCTGCCACCAGTAGAGGACATGGTCTACCTCCTATAGCTCCTACTTCTAGTTCTTCAGCTTCTAGAGCACATCAGACTCCATTGCCATCTCCACCAGCACAGGCACCAACGTCTACATCTAGAGGGAAAGGGAAAGCTGTGGCATTTTCTCGCAAGAGGGGCAGAGGAAATCAATAGGATTAGACTTTCATTTTATTGTATATGACATTATGACATGAGATACATTATCATATTTTTTGTTGATATTTTGAGGCTGAGTTGGGACTCAGGAGTCAGGACTTACTATTCAGGACATGATTCAATGTTATGTGAGATTTTAGCGCTAGAAATGATATTAAACATCTTATATATTAGTTTTTTTATCATATTTATGTGTCAATGTATTTATTTTATGTCGTAGATGGTTTAGATATTAAAAAAATTGAAAAAAATGAAAAAAAAAAAAGAATATTTTTGTACCAAACGATTTTTTCCCAATTTTTTCCGATTTTTTCCCGATTTTTCCGATTTTTTCCGATTCATTCCCCGCGCCGATTTAATCCCGATCGCGCTTTTAACAACATTGCCAAGAAATCCAGACCAGTGTTGTAGGTGCATAGAAGATCGGAGAGGGGCAACTCGACGATTGGTAGGCAGATTTCTAGCCAAGAAATCTAGATCAGTATTGCAGGTGCATAGGAGATCGGAGAGGTGCGACTTGACGATTGGCAGGTGGATTTCCAAGAAGGAAATCCAGACTCAAAGGGAGTCGAAGAGAGAACTTCTAGAGGGAAGTAGAGACTCGAAGGAGTCGAAAGGAAGAGCAGAGTGATGACCATGAATGGACTGAGAGATCAAGACAAGCTGGATGGGGCGTCCAACTTTGTCGTTTGGAAGGCTAGGGTCCTGTCTATTCTAGATGGACATCACATCAAGGCCTTCGCTTTGAGAATAGTGGCTATCCCAGTTGACCCAGCCGACAATGAAAGGTACGAGGAAAATGGCCAAGGCGAAATGCATAATCCTAGATGGAGTCAAGGATCATGTGGTCCAGCATTATTACCGAGAAGGAGACGGCAAAGGGAATGTGGGAGACCTTGTAGATGTTGTACCAGCATACTTCTGTGGAGAGGAAGATGTTACTAGAGAATCAGCTGCGGTCATACCAGATGCAAAAGGGGGAACAGATAGATCACTTCCTCGGTAGATTGAAGGAGATCAGGGACCAACTGACTTCCATAGGGGCCACGTCGGATCAGGAGTTGATGGTGAGGACCGCTCTAAACGTAGTCATCAAGGAGTGGGAGACCTTTGTCCAGAGCATTCTAGGCAGGGCGAATCTTCCAGATTGGGAAGAATTGTGGGCAGCTCTTCGCCAAGAATAGATCAAACGACTGTCCAAGACGGGAAGAAGCAGCAAAGGAGTCTGAGTCAAGAAGGAAGAGGAAGAGGATGCAGCTCTGGCATCTGCGGGGAAGCAGGAGAAGAGGAAGAAAAAGGACCTCTCCAAGATTAAGTGCTTCAACTGTGGGGAACTGGGACATTATGCGAACTAGTGTCTGAGGAAGAAGAATAAGGAAGAGGCGTCTGACTCCAAGGCAACGCTAGCGAAGGCGGAAAAGGAGGTAGAGGAGGATGACGATTGTGCCGTGAGTGTTAATGTACCTCTAAAGAAGAGGTGGGGAGACATCGAGTTGTAGTTAGGAAAACTACAGGCGATGAGGGGCAAGATCCTTGAGGTACCCAAACTCTTGGATTATACCTGGCTATGGGAGCCCCGAAGTGAGAGTAGTAGGATGGCAGATGTTGGTAGAAACAGATGTGGATAAAACAGCAGAGAGTGTGCTACACTGTAGTAGTCCCAGGCAGCGCAGAGAGGGTTGCAGCAATGCACAAGGCACAAAGGAGGTTGCAGCAATGCAAGATGGCACAGAGAGGATCGCAGCGGTGCGAGAGGTAGGGAGTTGTTGCAACAGCGCAGAGGCAATAGAGGGAGCACGAGATAGCGGTAGAGAGAGCTTCAACATCGAAAGTGTTTCTAGCCTGACAGGGATGTCAATAGTTGGGTGAATCAATTACTTACTGTAGCATAAAATCCGTTGAAGCAAGAGAACTGATAGCTTGTATATTTAATTGTTAAAAGCACACACAGGTATTTAATAATAATAATAATATATATAATGTATAAGATGATATAAGATTACAATGAGGCCTTGCTTTTATACCTCAGCAGGTGACCTTTCATGAATGGGCATGTCTTTTAGACATGTTTTTTCAATTAATTTAATGACTATATAACCTAAATAATATTTAATTATTTTATATTTATATTTATTTTATTTATCTAATTGTTATGAATTATATTCATAACATACTCTCTTCCTACGAAAGCTTTGTCCTCAAACCTTTATTGTTGGCAATTGTCTTTGTCTTATCGTCTCGGCATATGGAAGGTGAAAGGTCTCCATCACTTGTGGCTCGCTAGTAACTCTATTTTGAGTCCAAGGTTGTTTTAATTTTTTAATTTTTATTTTTTTTAAGATTTTTATATATTATATATATATATATATATATATATATATAATATATATATATATATATTATATATATATATATATATATTTTACTTGTACTAATAATTTTTTTTTGTTTAATAGTTATTTAACACACACACACACACACACACATATATATATATGTTACAACTGGAATAACGCATCGTTGCTTCCACGGGAATACCGCACATCCACACTCTGTATCAATTTGTGGAACTCTAAGTGTCGATTAAAAAAAGAGACATGAATATATATATACACAACGAGCCCACCATGCACTGCTCCAGGTCAAATCGATCTTGAACCTATTGACCCTTGACGCTTGACTAGCAGTCACGATGCTTGATTGCATGAACAAATTCCGGTAAGTTGGTTGTCGACCGTTAGATATCGAAGCACATGTAGTATAGCGGGGTTTAGAACAAATGGACATGGGTTTTATCAAGCAATGGGGCACAATCTGCGATCTGCGAGGGTTGTCGGGAAGGTGAGAAGGCAGAGCGACGACTGTTTCGGCCGTATCATTCCACGTGGGAAATAGTTGAATCGAACAAATTGCGAGTTTTGGTTCAAGAGCCCCACAGACAAGCAACGAATACCACAGATTGTCAGGGGTTAATTCTGGAAAATTGGTTCCTTCCGTGCCCACTTTAATGTCATATTGGCAATACAAACACCTATATCCTTCTTCTTGTATAACCACTGATGGCCATCCACCTACTGTTACCTCCATGGCCTGCTAGGCATCCAGATCAATTCCATATACAAGAGGATTAGAGGTCATTCTAATGAGAAGATATGTATATCCAAGCCAAGCACAAGCCTCACGGACATTGGTCACCGTACCAAGAGCTATTTTTGCATTCATATTGTCCTTCAAGGAGCTTATAAACTGACTCTCAATTGGCAACTGACTTGTCAATAAATGCAAATAGTGTGCCAACTTCTCATGCGTAGTAATGATGATTCCCTCACCACTTTTGTCAAATTGAGGCCTTCCAGCACGGCCAAAAATCTGTATAACATCAAGCATGCCCAATTCTCGCCAGCGTCCAGCTTTTGGATCATACAATTGTGTCCCCTTTATGATAACTGTATGTGCAGGCAAATTAACACCCCATGCTAAAGTTGCTATACATACAAGCATTTTTAGTAATCCTCAAGAAAACAGACGCTCTATAAGACTGTGATCTGCACGCAACATCCCAGCATGATGGATGCCAAAACCAGACTGGAACAATTCAATGAGTTCCCGATTTTTGGATTTAAGCACCTCCATTGTGATTTCATATTGGGGGTGTGTTTCATTTGAAAAGGAACCAACCTCATCATTTCTTTGGGCAAATTCAACCAAAATCCGTGCAGTTTTCCCAGTATCTTTGCGTGGATGCACAAAACCATTGCTTGCTAACCACATCTTACTGCTTCCAGAACCTTATTATGACAATTTTCATTCATAAGATTGTTACCAGCAACAAAAATTTTCTCATTGACACCTATATATTGTTGGGTAAGTGGAACAGGACGATAATTGGAGTCAAAAAAGAATAATCCAGTATCCACATTGACCTCAAAAATTGTGCAACCTCTCGATAATTTGGAAGAGTAGCTAAAAGGCCCACAATCCTTATCATACTTTGCGTTGACTCAACTTAACAAAGAGTTCGGGCAACCAAAGCTTCTATTACTGGACCTCTGTCATCATTCAAGAGATGTACTTCATCAATGATCAAAAGTTTAACGAGGGTTGACATCTCACTGCGTTTGCGAGTGATCACATCCCATTTTTCAGGTGTTGTCACAATCATCTGTGTTTCTTCAAGCTCGTCTTTCCTGAGCTGCATAACACCTGTGAGTTCTCTAACAACCATGTTCAAGGGAGATAGACGGCAACTAAATGCTGATGACACTCCTTCTGCCAAAGCCTTCATAGGTGCAACAATTTTGAACTCATTCTTGTGTAAAATACCATTCTTAATATGTTGCTCAATCTCACGTAAAACAGTAATCATTGCAATATTAGCCTTGCCAGCTCTAGTGGGTGCACATACCAGTATATTCTCATTGGTATGGTATGCAGTTGGAAATATCTGACTTTGAATGCAGTTCAGTGTTTTATATCCTTCAAAAGCAGTTTGAGCAAAGTTGTCCAGGCTTGATATCTCAATCAATTTTTCACCAGGTTTCATTGATGTTGTCTCCATGGCTGGGACCCTAGCTTCTTCAAATCTTTTATAAGTCTTTCTCACAGTACCTTGTGGAAGAGCCGTTCCTAGTAGCGACTGTAGGTCATAACCTTTTCCAATCAGATTGTCCACCCCTGCTTTCTTATCACTTGCATTAAGCAATGCAGAAAATCTTGTAGCCCCATTTAAGAAACCATTCTCTAATTCATATCCTATTCCACGCTTGAGTTGTCGCTTTTCTTCCCGACTAACCTTTTCATGTGAATTTTCTAAACGTTGAAATGCTTCTTGAATTTTACTAAAATTCTCCATGGGTTCAAAATGTGAATGTAATGGCATATTGTGCGGCAAACTGTGTTCAAAAGCCTGCACGATTATATCATGTGCCATGGCTCTAATACCACTGTAGCATAAAAACTATGTTGAAGCAAGAGAATTGATAACTTGTAGATTTAATTGTTAAAAATACACACAGGTATTTAATAATGATATATATATATATATATATATATATATATATATATATATATATAAGATGATATAAGATTACAATGAGGCCCCGCTTTTACATCTCAGCAGGTGACCTTTCATGAATGGGCATGTCTTTTAGACATGCCTTTTCACTTAATTTAATGACTATTTAACCTAAATAGTATTTAATTATTCCATATTTATATTCATTTTATTTATCTAATTGTTATGAATTATATTCATAACACTAACTTCTGAGTAACTGAGTTACAATGCAGTAGCAGTTAGCAGTAGCACGATGCAACATTATGAGAGGGATTGCAGTGTAGACCCAGTGTTGGGAGAAAGGACCAGTAGCAACACGAATGCAGAGGGAGCTATCGTACGATTATAGCAGTGGTAGTGGCAGAGCCATGGGCAGCATTACAGGATGCATCAGTGCAGAGGATGTTGGGCAAGGAGGCCTAGCATCAGCACAGGTACCGATGTTGTATAATCAAGGTGATGCTCAGTGTTGAGTTTTACTAGAGCACAGTCCTCGCTAAGAGGTAGTGTTGATTTGGGGTAGCATCAAATCTGTTGTAGCCATGAAAATTGGTGGAGAGGCTAAAGCACATGAGATCTCCAAGACCCATAAATGGTTTGGGCAGGTTCTACTCGGTTAAAGAGATATTAAAATAATTAATAATTTTTAATGGAGTTCCTAAGTCTAAACTTAGGAAAAATAAAATATTAATGGGTATCAATACAAAACTGGGTTAGAAGGTTCTAAATGACATGGATCAAACCAAATCTAATCTTAGCCATTGATTAGAGATGTAATCTCGGCTGTTGAAGGACCAACAGGAAAAGTATAAGAAGCGCCTTGAGTGTCAGTTGGAGAATACACCAGAGTGATTAGTCATTCGATTTTCTAGAGCGGGGTTTGCTAAGAGAAATCAAATCAGTGATCAGTTGCAATGAGTACAAGGCAGAGAGGCAGAGATAGTGCCGAGAGACCAGCATAGAAGTAGAGAGAGTCAGACGTTGAGCCAGAGGGAGCCACGGAGAGGTAGAAGGGATTGCGCAAAGGCTAGAAGGGCCTACGTCATCCACGCAGAGGTTGTAGGAGTGACGCAAAGGGTTGTAGAGGTTGCGTAGAGATTCAAAGGGTTGACGCAGAGGCTAGGAGGGCTAACACTGAGCTTCAGATTGTGCTGGAGAGGGTTTTGTGGGGCAGACTTTCTGAATATCTGCTTCCGAATAGAGAGGTATTACTGCTATATTATTTTCTCTGTCGAGTAAGCCGGTTTGGCACCTAGTTGTACTCAGAAAGACTGCATAATATAATAACCCTTAGAATTGTTGCATCGGTTTTCCCAAGCTGGGTTTTTCCGAGGACGTGTTGTCCAAAAATAACGATGTCACTTGTGTGTTTGTCTATTTCTTTTAGTTGTTGATCTATAGATGGTTGAGACTGTATTATGTTTATTTCAATATTTATATGGTTAAATAACTTATGTAATTAACAAGCGGGCGAAATAAACCAGAGAATACAAATAAAATTTCTAACAGGTAATACTTAGAAATTTCAACAGTTAACTTTGCCAACCCGATACAATTGGATCTTCTGTTGGCGAGTGCTCTTGATTAGGCATCTTAATTAAAATCAACCAAGATTTTTCATTTTAAATTACCTTAGATCTTGCATTCTTTCTTTGTTTGATCGTTGGTGATTGGAATTGTGGGCTAAATTTGTAATTTGCAGGTTCATTGTATCTGGAAATATCATCTTTTCTTACAATTGTCTTTCTTTTAGGTTCATTGCTCATATATTTGGCTATCTTGATCTTCAAATTTTTGTGCTAACTCTTCTTGTGGCATTATTGTTATTGTAACTTTGAGCATTTATTTCTTGCAAGTTTCTAAATTTCCATTGAGCATTGTAAAGGCACTGGTATGTTACATATATTTTGTATCTGCCTTATTGATCCCAATTGCATTTATCTTAATATACATTGCTCATAAACTTTCACACTTGCATTAATTAATACTCAAGTTACACTAATAATAATTTTCTTGCCCTTAATCTCCTAAACTTCTTATTCCAACAAGTTTTCCTTCATTATCATTCTTAGGGACTACCTCCCTTGACATAGCTAGGAGAGAGTATAAACAGAGTGAATAGGGATTTAGAGTGACATCCCCTGTTCTAAGCATTGTGCCTTAGGTGTACACTTCAAGCGACAACAAGACCTTCAAGTAATAGTACTCAGTCTTCAAGAATGGTCTTTTGTCCACATTTTTTACCACTGATATTTGATAATGCACCCTACCCCCACATTGTTATACACATAAGAATTAAAATTAAAATTATCAATAGTATCACATAGTAAGTAAAATGTGTAACTTGGAATTTTCTGTTGCTCAGCCATGCATTATCAACCTTGGTACTATCTTTGTTGATTTGCAGATAACCGTTCTTGTGCAAGAGAGGACGTGGGTCCGCAGAAAGGGTACACGCACAGCCACCGACTTGTCAACCTTTAACATGGAGTCCACTCGATCTACTCTAGTGAATATCCAACTCAAAAGGGACTCTCGATTCCGCCGACTGTAGTATTCTCTTCCCAATCACACGCAGCCAATATATTCTCAGCTTCTGATCTACGGTCCTTTCCAGCTCACGTTGGAACTTAGAAAATACAGTACCCAACTCCCATTCAGTGATACACAACTCAAATAAAGGTATGCAGCCGGTAGAAAATGATGGATTCATCCCTTGGAAAATTGATTTTTGGCCTCAGCAAACACAAGTACAAATTCCGACAGTGGCTCGTCCTCTATAGTAGATACGTCAAATTGATTCCTTTAATACAGTCATTTCACAATAATTTTCGATAGAATGTGCTTCAATAAGTTGATAACCTTCCAATTCTGCCCCTACAAAATTTGACGGATTTGAGCGTACAACCATTTGGCCTTCAACTCTTACGAGACATCAACGTCTAGCCTGAGCTCAGCTCCTGCAAAAAATTGGTCCAATAATTTGGTCACTCAATAATACTTGGCCCCTGCCCTGCTTACTCCTTTGCTTCCGACACTCATAAAATAATTCGGCCCTTTGCATAACAAAAAACTCCACCCAGTCTTGATGATGCATTCAACATTGGAGATTCAGGCAGAGATCACTACTTCAAATTTAGCTCTTGGCTTCTCAACACTTCAAAATTATTTTCGCCCCATGCAATTTTTCGACGGCACTCAAATTCCCATTAAAATTGGCTTTTTGAAAAATCGTGGCCTTAATAATTTTTTGGCCATATAATCAAACATTGGCCAAATAATAGTCGGCTATAAAAAAATTTGGGCCCCCGCTAATGTTTCGATCAAGCCGCATATATATTGGCTTTTAAAATCCTCTGCCCTTCTAAATAAAATGAAATTAATCGCACTTCCAAGTGGCTTGGCCAATATTTGATAATTGAGTGGGCGACAAAATCCATGAAAATTTGTCTAATATTTTGCAAGAGAGACTTTTGTAGAATAGCTAACATTTTGGACAACTTTTTCTACAACAAAATGATGGCTTTGGCACCTTCAAAATAGAACTTTGACAATTTGCAATTAAAACCCTCAACCACTATAATATCCCTTACGGGAATTTTGTGGTATTTTTCTGAGAATTTTCTTTATAAAATTTTATGCCGACATTTTCACTAGAAACCCATGAAATTGCGCCAAAATGCCCCAGTAAATTGTAGCATCTTGGTTTGTGTTGTGGAGTAGGAGGAGCGACTTACATCGTATTGAGTACACGCAGGGAGTGCTGTTAAGTACAGTGATATAGGCAGGATACGAGATGGTACAAGATGGTACAACAATAGCACAAGGTATCTAGTGGTGTACAGGGATAGGCCGCAGGGTACAATCGCATGCCGAGGAGTATAGGGATATTTGGTGGTATGCAGGAGCATAGAGTGATGCACATTAGGGCCTTGTAGTGTTGCCTCTAAAGAGACTTATGGACAAGGACACTAGGCACACCTTTGGGTGTAGTTCACCCAAGGTTGACGAGGATGTAGATGAGCAATATTTGATGGTATCCATGGCGACTCACATGCCTATCCAATTTCTACATTGCTTGTAGGCACAAATGATTTGGTTGTTGTCCTTTGACACTCTAGGCATGAGAAGCAGGGTGCGAGGAGCTCACTTGAGATATTTGGATGCAACTCAATGCACTAGGGGAGAGACTTCTTAACGGTGGCATTGGGTTAGGGCACGAGCTTACAAGTACAAGTTTGGAAGTGCATGGTTTGTTGCAGAGGTAGCGTATGTTCCACCCTTGAGTTCACACAAGGGGATGCGTGACACATTTTGGGCGAGGCACTCCGAGGTGTTGGAAGAGCATATATAGTACGTGGTTGACCTTTCTTATAAGTGGATGTCTAGTCTTCAGGAAGTATCAGAGTGCAGTTTCAAGACACAGGATAGAAGATCCCATGGTGTGGTATGGCGAGTGTAGGGGCAACTTTGTATGTGTTAGATTGATTCATGACATATGGGGTCTATATATTGATTGCATACGGGGAGCAGAGATGTGGGGCAGATGGGTTCTGGCAGTCATCAAGACTACATCACAGTAGATCTCATTATGGGATCCAAGGATTTAGTTGGCTAACAGGATACTCCATTTCGTGAGGTGCAGGACCACAACAGAGGGTGACCTAGCTCACTTTGGGCAATCGTTGAGGCCTCCATTATATGGCGAGACAAGTTTTCCAGTTACATCTCAGGACCAGGATTAGGCATGGATAGATAGATATTGACATCATACAGATACCTAGGCAGGATGAGCTTGGCCTTTATCGATCTTTCGCCATCAAGTTTTAGGGGAGGAGGATACAATGTGTGCATGATGGGCAGTTTGTTAGAGTCAGATTGGCACAACAACATGGTGGCACCCTTTTAAGACTAGCATGAGACCTGGGCATCACAACACTTCACAGCTCAACAATCTTTAGGGATGATCTGGCTACTACAAGGGGAAATCACTTAGATCTTCCATTGGGCTTCAGCGAATCACTGATGGCGTGGGGGACTTCATTATCATGGCAAGTTGGTCAGCAGGAGGATATCAGAAGGAGCTCATGCGAGAGAGACTTCATCCCCGCAGGGATTGCATTGTATCTTCAGGAGTTTACTCTTGGTGTGCATGAGATGGACAACTTGGTAGGGAAGCTTCATGGGGATTTGGACAGAGTCCTACATTATCATGATGCTCTACTTATTGATAGTATGTGGAGGACTTCTAGAGCTTATACCTAGTTGAACAAAGGGTGGAGCAAGGGGTGGTTCACGTTGATCAGGATGGCTTGGGATCCTGGTATCGAGGGATTCCTTAGGGTTAGGATAGTGCATGGGACTAGGATGACTTAGTGGCACATTTGGCATCATGGTATTGTTTGTAATTATCATTGGGCCAATAGATAGTGGAGGCACTTGTTTAGGCATTGCTTGAGGACAAACAATTTTTGGTGGGGAGGACTGCAATATCCCCAATTTTGTGAGCATGAGAATTTTGCAAGAATTTTGCCAATTTTGGTAATATTAATTAAAAGGGGCAAATATTATTTTGAAGAAAGGTTACAAGTATTATTTTATTGGAGATTGGGAACAAATTATTAATTTATTAACATGAAGGAAAAACCCACTTTGTGGAAAATGGCCCCCACCAATAAAATAATAATTAAAATGGGAGTCTAGAAGCATGGGGAGAAATTATAAAAGGAGGAGGGACTCATTTGTTGAGGATCTTTCTTTGACTAATTCACTTAACATTGAATCTTCTCTTAGTGTTGTTTAGCACAAGAGTTCCAAGCGGAATTCCACCCTCGTTTCAGAGAACTTCGAGTGTCTCCATAGTGAGGCAAATTTGGGGGGCTCAATTCAGAGTTTCCATTGGGCATATTTGCAGGTTATTACAGCTAGTGTGTGTTTCTTCTATGGCCCATTATTGGTTCGAATTACTTGTGGGGAAATCAATTACAAAGGAGCAGAACATCAAAGGACTTACAGGTGTTTTCCATTATTTTACCTAGAGATTTTGTGGTGATTAGTAGGGTTGAGTTTGAGGGAATTCTTGGGGTTGAAATTCTCCATTTTTGGGAGCGTGTAAGGGTCTCCAGGCAAGCTTGTGGAGGGACTGGAGGAATAGAGGTTGAGGAGAGACAAGAGTCGGAGATTGGAGGTATACCTCAAGGGAAAATTTATCTAGAGTTGGGAGAGATTTCCAATGGCGTATTTGGGCTTATCAACAATATCAAGACCGTGGGGCGTTTTCTGACCAAATTGGGCAATTTTCACTTGTTGGGGTTCACCGAGGGTCGGTGGATTCATCCCAAACCCTTTATGGGTTTTTGTGAGTTTATTGAGAGGGAAGCTAATTTTACAAAAAAAATTGGGTGATATTCGGGCTTGAAATCCTCATTCTTATAGCAAGGTGAATTGCTAATTAGTTGGGGAATTTGCATCAATTTGTGGGTTCGATTTTAGCTTGGAGATAGGTGAACCTTTTCTGGGTATTCTAGGGTTTGAGAGGAGGTCGTGGCTGTAATTTCAGATCATTCTAGGCATTATTTTGAGAAGAACTTCCAGTTCCATTTGGCAGAGTATAGTAGATTCTCTGGGTAGTGTGCATTATCAGTTTGGAGCCATTTAGTAATTGGGTCAACGAGATTCCACCTGGAGTTTACATAGCTTGCATAGCAAGCCCAGGTTCCATTGTTCTTACTCATTATGAACTCAGATTCTCATTGATTAATAAAATGGCTCAATTATTCTGCTTAGTTTTTATGTTGTTCTGATTTAGGTGCTTGGACTTTAATTTTAATTATTGCTTCTATTTCCTGTTTTTGGTATTTACTGCTATTTTCCAATTAGGAATATTACACTCCAAAAGAGGCACATAGGTTATGGCATTTATAAGTAATATCCAAGGGCTTGCTTTCGAAAACAATGGCATTCCTCCAAAAATGTGAAAAGAGGAATAGTTTTAAGAGTGGTGCGATCAATCAGCAATCCACAAATACAAACCTTAATAGAAGAGGATTCATGAGGAGTCAGAATCGACAAGAGGTGACATACTTGTGTCCATATTGAAATCGAGACTAGACAAGATATGAACAAGTGGAATACATCTTCAAAAGAGCTTCTACAAAGAGAACACTAATCTGAGCCATGAAAACCCCTGTTGTATAGATTATCCCAAGTGAGGATTTTGTTGTTTAGCACTAACCATCTAAAATCCTGACCTTTAATGGCATATTCCATTTCCATAAAGAGCTATACCATCATGGGGAAAGGGTGGATTGGGAATCAAATGAAATGAAATGGTAAATTTCCTTAATCGAGATCTTTCCAAAAACCGAGCAATCACCCCACCAAAGGGAATCGGGAACTGCACTGCTGGAAACGCCAACCTTGCATAATTTATGTATATTTTCCTCCCAAATGTCAACCCATTTGTCCTCAAGTCCTAGCTACGAAGCATGTATCCAATTTGAAACTTGTGTAAGCGAGGGAAATCTAGCATATATCTAGTGAGAGTGTGTGATGCCCAAATTCAACAGATGGTATATGATCTCAATCGACAAAGAGTGGTCACCTGAGAAGCTGCAGATTAGGTCCAGCCCCATGATCCAAAAAGGGTCTTGGATAGACTTCTAAGTCTAAAGTGTTCCTCATAGAGGAAAATGAAAGTCTAAGGCTGCTCCTGGAAATAGTCCCATTGCATAGATCCTTTCATTCTGAATCTACTATAACTTGAATGGGCTGAAATGGACTTCAGATGCAGAAGTTATTGCAGAATGAAGATTGCCTTTGTCCTTTGAAAAAGGAGGCATTTCTTCTAAAAATCAACTTAAGGCCTTCTTAAAGGAAATTGCATCGGAAAGGTTCAAAGGGCAGACTTAAGCCAAAGGCATGAAGGATTCACGATGAGCGATATGCGATTAAAGCGATCGACGATATCAGCGATCAGTGATCAGGCGCTCAAAGGAGCAAAACCCAGATCCCTGCTACAATGTGATTGCGATGAGCGATATCAACAATCGGCGGATCAACAATCGGCACAGGTGATGTACAGACCTCGGGCTGTTGGACATTGCGATATGCAATATAGCGATGGGGCCGATAGTGATACGCCGATGTCGGCGATCGGCGATTGGTGATCGACAATCGAATCGCACAAATATAAAGGGTCGTTGACACAGGGTGATTGCGATTAGCGATTAGGGCGCGGACCCGATCGAGTTTATGGACGCGATTTCCTAAGTTTTGAAATCCACATTTTCGGAATTTTTGTGTATTATCCGAGTATTGGGTTTTTTTGGCCTACGCCATGCGATAGCGATATGCGATGAAGCGCGCACCCGAAAGGGATTATAAATGTGACTATATATCATTTGAAGCCTGGATTTCGCGCCCGATAGTGTATTTCCGATATATATCGGTGTATTGGGATTTCGTCCCATTTTCGAGTTTTCACCTGAAGGAAGGCCTTGATTCCTTTGTAACTGCCCTTGATCATTGCGCCACGCTACAAGCGGACGTTTTGTAACCATGATGCGTTTGTAACACACAGAGCCACAGAGCCAAATGGCCAAGCACAGAGCCACAGATCTAGAGGGCCAGACGCAGAGCCACAGGGAGCATAGGAAACACAGAGGTAGAGGAATGATTGCACAGAGAGGAACGGATGGAAGCCGCAGCATTGGAGGATTCCTCACAAAAGCCAAAGAGCACGATTGAGAGGCAACGGAAAGAATTTTAAAGTCACTTGGAGTTCGAGTGAATCAGAGAGCTCAATTGACAACAGCGCAAAAATTGTTGAAGGTTGCTGGAAGGTTGCTAAGGGGGCGCTTGGAGGTCGAGCGATCCATTGATGCACGCAGAGGCCAAGAGAAGCTCGTGAGAGCCAAAGCCAAAGCTGAGAGTGAGAGCACCAGAGCCGCAGGGCCAGAGTGCTTGACAGAGGCATAGCCAATAGAGGTTGGAGGTAGAGCCTCAGAGCCATAGAGCTCAAATAGACTTCTAAGAGCCATGTGCTGTAATGAAGTTCAGAACAGCAAGGGGTCGAAATGATCAGATGTTGCTGGTGTTCAGAGTGTGTTGAAGATAGAATAAGGCATTCCAAAGACAATTAAGAGAATTCTGAGGGAGTTGGTGCAAGCTAGAGCAAGATCGCTCAGAGCGTTGATTGAAGGAGTCAAGTCCAGAGAAGCCTAGATCTATCAGTAGAGTATGGACAACCAGTGGGATAAGATGGCATTTCTAAACCCATAGGTTCAGTGAAAACCAATGGAGTTGAGCGTGGAGCTTGTAAAAGAATTGATGCCATAATCCCAAAGAGCCTAATTGAGTTGACTAGAGCTCAAGGAGACGTAGCCCAAGAGTTTGGGTGAACTCCATATTATATTGTTGTTATGTGTTATTGCTTATTGTTACATTGCATTTGCTACTTATTTGTTGTTCTATTTACTGTTATATGTATTTTATATCAGCATAAGCAAGTGAACTTAAAGCACTTAACAGTTAAAAACAAACACAAACATACACCTATTTCAAGCACTTTTTAATTCCGCAATTGGTTAATCATAAGGCCTTGGGAATATTTAAGCTTTGGAAGTGGGAAAGGTTCTTGTAAGCTTGACAAGAAACCTTTAGTGCCCCATTTTCAGATCAGGTGGTATCAGAGCCTGAGATTGATTAACCCCACCTTCAAGAAGGTGATATCAAAGCTGGTTATACTAGGGAAAGTGGTACCAGATCAGAATGCTTGATTGACAGAGCAAAGATTGCTTGTCTGAAAGATGTTTAAACAGTCAGAGGTTGATTGTGTGCTTGTTTGTAGACTGACTATTGTTTGAGTATGCAGACCGACTATTGTTTGAGTTTGCAGAGGTGAAGGGAAGGTTATTGATAGCTCAATCTAGGAAGGACAAGAAGCAAGAAGGGATGAAGGCATTCTTCTTATTCCAAAGGACCTCAAAGCAATCCTTGAAGCGCAAGAGATTTGTTGCAAAAGGTTGCTTGAATAAGCTATTTATTAATCTTGTTTGAAGTTCTTTTGTTCATTGGCATAATGACAACTTCTACAAGTGAGTCCTCAAAATCTTCTTTCTTCACAAGATTCTTTGATGAAGACATGAAGCAAGACTTGTTCATCATGATAGACAAGGTGAGAAATGTATGAGGATGGAAGGAAGAGTAGCATACCTAGAGAGCAGTTGAATTCTGTGGAGGAAGAGAAGCAGTTGCTTTCTGACATATTGCAAGAAATGGAGAGGCAACTTCATATTGCAAATATGAACCTGGAAAGGATGCATGAGTTGGAGACACATCTCTTTGTTGCAAAGGAAGCCCTATTCAAGTATCAGCTTGAAGAAGAGGTAAACAATTCCTGTTTGTCTTCAAATTCCTCTAAGAATGCTTATATTGGTTCTTTTGAAAAACATACCAGAGGCATAGGTTCCAAGTGTCCAAGATGAGCTATGAAGGAAAAGGCTTGGGTAAGCATGCACAGGGTATTGTTGAACCAATAATAGTTGAGGAAAGGCCTAAGTATTTAGGTCTTGGCTATGGACAGTCTTATGGAGAAAGTTCCAAAGCTGCCATGAAGGCCATTGAAACAATTCCAAGGAGTTTCAGTTCAAGTCTTCTACCTCAAGAGTGTAAAGATTGTATTTGTGGAGAATGCAAAAGCTTGAAACATCATTTGCAAGATGCAGGTGTTCATAAGCATGCACTTGAACCAGAGAGTTGTGGAAACTCTGAAATCCATGAAGAGATTGATGGTGCTCCAAGGGTAGCCACTTCTTCATTTAATTCACCTCCTCATAAAGGCAATAAAGGTGAAAAAGAAAGGTATAAATCTGGTTCTAACCATATTCCTTTTGATTATGATAAGCATGATAAATTTCCATGTAAGCATTGGAAAAGAATTGCATGTTCCTTTTGTGGTTTGGATAACCATAGTGTTTCTAGATGTTGGAAGAGACCACATACAAGAAATTTTTGAAGGAAAGAAGCAAGAAGCCAAAGGTCTAGTGGGCAAGGCAAATCATCATGTCAAAAGGATGCACATGTGTTGCACTTATTGCCATCAGAAAGGACATGTTGCTGCAAAATGTTGGACTCTGAATCCAACAATACTTCCACAAAACTTGAAGAAGGTGGAAAGAGAAAATGGCAGGAATGGAAAGGAAGATTCCATGATTGATGTGTTTCAAGATGATTCACATGTTGATACTGATGTGCAGACAAAGATAGCACCTTTAAAATGGATTGGTAAGAAATGGTTAGAGTTCTTATCCAGTTAAAGATTACATGTCTTTTGATTTGATACATCTATTTGCATTTCTTTGTCAATAGAATGCAAGTTGCAAGATTTTACCAAGAAGCTGAATGGAAAAGTTGAGTAGGAGACTCACTTTATTGCTGCAACATTATGTTCATTTCGGCTTCGAAAGTACAATGTGCTTAAGCGAAAGTTGAAAGATGAAATGCATGTATAAGCTTGATGGGCATGAACACTGGGATGTTGATGATTTCCTTGTATTTGAACATGTATGTGTAATTAACTTGAAGGGTTGATTGCTTTGTTTTAAACATGCATGTAATATTGACTTGAGAAAAGTTGATGTGGTCTCCAAGATGGAGATAATGATAAATTGTTTCATCTTTCGAAAAGAATCCTTGAGATCTTTTCTACATGCTTGACTTGAAGGGTCATTTGTTTTAAAGGCATGTTTTGTGGGCTTGTTATCTAGTCCATCATTTGTATGCAGATGTAGGACATGGAGATGTTCACAAGATGTGAAAATCTGTTTCTTTTGTTGAAGCAGGAGTTTAGGCCATCCAGTTGTTGTCTATATTTCTATTGTTGCTAACAGTTATTGTTGACAGCTTGTCGAATAGGTACAAATGTAAATTTTGTGAAGCAGATGTAACTTCACATTTGTTTGAGCCACCTTGGATCAATGATCAAGGCAGAGAAGTTCAAACTACCTTCTGTGGCCATCTCAATAGGAGTTCTACATGAAGTCAAGGAGGAAAACAGTTCGTCCCAAGAGGACCAGCACATCCAGGAAGGAGAGTGGTCAAAGGCTTTCATTCAGAGGCACTATGCAAGGCAAGTGTATGGAGGCTAAAAGAAGAGAGTGTTGTTACTCTCATTTACTGTTCAAATCAGTGTGTCAATCTTTTGGAGACCAAAAGTTCTTTTAGTGGAAAGGTGTGATCCAAAATGGATCTTGGATAGACTTCTAAGTCTAAAGTGTTCCTCACAGAGGAAAATAAAAGTCTAGGGCTACTCTTGGAAATAGTCCCATTGCATAGATCCTTTCATTCTAAATATATTGCAACTTGAATGGGCTGAAAAGGACATCAGATGCAGAAGTTATCGCAAAAAGAAGATTGCCCTTGTCCTTTGAAAAAGGAGGCATTTCTTCTAAAAATGGACTTAAGGCCTTCTTAAAGGAAATCGCATCGGAAAGGCTCAAAGGGCGGACTTAAGCCAAAGGCATGAAGGATTCGCGATGAGCGATATGCGATTAAAGCGATTGGCGATATCAGCGATCAACGATTGGGCAATCAAAGGAGCAGAACCCAGACCCCTGCAACAATGCGATTGCGATGAGCGATCTCGGCGATCGGCGGATTGGCAATCGGCGATGTACAGGGCTCGGGCCGTTGGACATTACGATATGCGATATAGCAATGGGGCCGATAAAGATATGCTGATGTTGGCGATTGGCGATCGGATCACACAAATATAAAGGGTTGATGACACAGCGCGATTGCGATTAGCAATCAAGGCACGAACCCGATAGAGTTTATGGACGCGATTTCATAAGTTTTGAAATCCGAATTTTCAGGTTTTCTGTGTATCATCCGAGTATAGGGTTTCTTCGGCCTACACCATGCGATAGCGATATGCGATGATGCGCGAACCCGAAAGGGATTATAAATGCAACTGTATATCAATTGAAGTCCAGATTTCGCGCCCGATAGTGTATTTTTGGTATATCTCTCTGTATTGGGATTTCGTCCCAGTTGCGCGTTTTCACATGAAGGAAGGCCCTAACTCCTTTGTAACTATCCCTGATCATTGTGCCACACTACAAGCGGGCGTTTTGTAACAATGATGCATTTGTAACACATAGAGCCACAGAGCGAGATGGCCAAGCGTAGAGCCACAAAGCCACAGAGCTAGAGGACCAAACGCAAAGCCACAGGGAGCAGAAGAAACGCAGAGGTAGAGGAATGATTGCACAAAGAGGAACGGATGGAAACTGCAACATCGAAGGATTCCTCACAAAGGTTGGAGAGCACGATTGAGAGGCAACACAGAGAGTTTTAGAGTCACTTGGAGGTCGAGTGAACTAGAGAGCTCAATTGACAGCAACGCAGAGATTGCTGAAGGTCACGGAAGGTTGCTAAGGGGGGCACTTGGAGGTCGAGCGATCCATTGATGCACGCAGAGTCCGAGAGAAGCTCATGAGAGCCAAAGCCAGAGCCGAGAGCGAGAGCACCAAAGCCACAGAACCAGAGTGCTTGACAGAGGCATAGCCAACAGAGATTGGAGGCAGAGCCACAGAGCTCAAACAGACTTCTAAGAGCCATGAGCTGTAATGAAGTTCAAAACAACAAGGGGTCGAAATGATCAATTGTTGTTGGTGTTCAGAGTGTGCTGAAGATAGAAGAAGGCATTCCAAAGACAATTAAGAGAATTCTGAGTGAGTTGGTGCAAGCTAGAGCAAGATCGCTCAAAGCGCTGATTGAAGGAGTCAAGTCTAGAGAAGCCTAGATCTGTCTGCAGAGTATAGACAGCCAGCGGGATAAGATGATATTTCTAAAACCATAGGTTCCATGTAAACCAATGGAATTGAGCGTGGAGCTTGTAAAATAATTGATGCCATAATCCCAGAGAGCCTAGTTGAGTTGACTAGAGCTCAAGGAGACGTAGCCCAAGAGTTTGGGTGAACTCCATATTATATTGTTGTTATGTGTTATTGCTTATCATTGCATTGGATTTACTGCTTGTTTGTTGTTCTATTTATTGTTATATGTATTTTATATCAGCATAAGCAAGTGAATTTAAAGTACTTAACAGTTAAAAACAAACACAAGCATACACCTATTTCAAGCACTTTTTAATTCCGCAATTGGTTAATCATAAGGTCTTGGGAATATTTAAGCTTTGGAAGTGGGAGAGGTTCTTGTAAGCTTGACAAGAAGCCTTTAGTGCCCCATTTTCAAATCACCCCACCTCCACATTTCTACCATCTCCACTCTCCCATTTGAGATTATCAAAGAGACATTTTTTTATTCTCATGAAGCCCTGCCAAATAATGGACGCAGTTTTGGGAGATGGGCCACCAAGTTTGATCCAAGATATGCAGTCCATGTTTTTTAGATACTTCTCTTGAATAATATGTTGCCAAATCCCTAATCCAAAGAGGGCATGCCATAACATTTTTTTCATCAGAGACCAACCAAAAACTTCAAGCTATTTTAAATCCCAATTATCGAGCTTCTTATGAGAGAGTTGCTCGAGCCAAACTAGGTGAAATTTCTTTGTTCCCTTAGATCTAGACAAAAGAAATCTAGAAATGATGGCATTGATCTTCTTGATAATAATCTAAGGCATCCGGAAAAGATGGAGCCAATATACAAGAATGTTTTGAAGGACTGCCTGAGCGAGTATGAACAGTCCCCCACTTGAAAGCCACTGGTGCAACCATGAGGAGAGTTCGTTCTTCATTTTTTTATGATCCAGAACCAGTCCTTAATCAAATATCTATTTGGTTTCAAAAGGTAGTTGAGGTATCTGAAACCCTGATCCAAGGGAGAAATATCGATGCCAAATATGTTCACAGTCTCCATAACAAGACTTATGTCACAAGACGCATAAATGATCAAGGATTTCGTCTTTTTTTATGTACAACCCAGATGCATCTCCAAATCTATTGAGGATGTGGGCAATGTGACTCCATTGGTGCACTAATAACTATCCAAGCATAAGGACCAGTGTTGCGGGGGAGCACCCCCCCTCCCCTCAATCCCGCTCCCAATCTGCGCTCCGAGCAGGAGCAACTCGGGAGCAGGTTGGGAGCACGCTCCCCCTAAAAAAATTTGCACAACCTGCCATTTTGTGGAGCAAAGAAGGGAGCGTCGCTCCTATCGCTCCGAGAGTGATTTTTATAACCCGGGAGCAGTCAAGGAGCGATCACTCCCGACTTCTCCCGGGTTATAAAAATCGCTCCCGTAGCAACGTGAGTGACCGACGGGAGCGATTGGCGCGAGCGAATTAAACAAGGTATATAAAACTAAAAAAAAAAAACAACAAAGAAGAAGAAGAAGAAGAAGAAGAAAATTGGTTTTTTTTATATAAATCGAGGGAGGGAGAGAGGGACGGTTTCATTATCATTGTGAGAGTGAGAGACAAAGCTCAATTGAGATTGAGAGAGGGTGAGAGTGAGGACTCAAGAGCAAGGAGAGAGTGAGAGAGAGTAAGGAGAGAGCATGTAGAGAGTGAGGGGCAAGGAGAGAGTGAGGAGAGAGCAAGGAGCAAGGGGAGATTGAAGAGCTTGCAAGGGGAGATTGGACGCCAAAGAGGTAAGCACTAGTTCTACAATATTGAATAGAGTGTCTAGCAAATTTTTTTTAATGTTTATTAAATTATTCATAAATAAATAAATAAATTTCTCTCTATTTCCCATTGCCATTCCCATTCCATTTTTTTTTATTTTGCAGATTCAAAACTTCACATTTCAAACATTATGGTTATATTTCTTGGAATTTTCTTCTTCTTGGTTCCTTTTTTGGTTATTATGGTGCTGGAGAGTAGAGAAAGGGGGGTTGAAATTGAAAGTGAAGAAGGGGATGAAGAAGGGGGACATAGTGGATTTGATGAAAACCATGGTGAGGAAGAGCTGGAGGAGAGTGAACATGAGTCAGCTCAAAAAAAAAACAAGACCAAACCCCATTGTGAAAATATGTTAGCAGGCCTGACGCAGGGAAAGGGGGTAGAACCACTAAATTTCATTGCCCCCATTGCAACAATAATTACACAAGTTCATACACCCGTGCCAAAAAACACCTCTACGGGAAAATGCCATGGGATGGAGACAAACAAATAGGAATCAAAACTTGTACAAATGTGTCAGCAGTAGATAGAGCCAAGTACATAAGGGAAGAGGAGGAAGCCCAATACAAATCTAAAAAATCAAAGGGTTTCTTTGAACCAAGCTCACAATCACATGCACAAAGAACTCCTTTAGGATCCTCCCAAGGCAGTGGATATAGAGGCACAGGGTCACCAAGTTTAAGGCGTAGAACCATATCAGATTTCCTTGATGAAGGGTGTAGGAATGATGTGGATTCAAAAGTTTACAGGTTTCTCTATGCATGTGGGATACCATTCAATGTTCTT
>APFE031088842.1:21361-64633 GCA_000404065.3 Pinus taeda | reverse complement strand
TTGGACTTGATCATGAAAAAGCAAAAATATCACATTCTTTGAATAGAATGACAAGTTCTTGGACTAACCATGGGGTGTCCATTGTATCTGATCGATGGACAAATGTAAAAGGCAAGCCATTGATAAATGTCCTTGTTGTGTCTGTTAGTGGTGCCATCTTTCTTTCAGCATATGATTACTCAGACAAGTTCAAGACCACCATCAACATTGTAGAACCATTACTTGAAACAATTGACCATACTGGGCCATACAATGTCATCCAAGTCATCACTGATAATGCTCCTAATTGTAAGGCAGTGGGAGCAATTATTGAGGATAAATACCCCAACATATTTTGGTCTGGGTGTTTGGTTCACACAATGAACCTTTTGATGCATGATATTGTTAAAAACAAAAACGAACAATACGAATGGATTGGTGATTTGTACAAGAAAGGCAAACAAATGATAAAATTTATTACAAATCATAGCAATACCCATGGCCTTTTCCACAATCACTAAAGATTGGAGTTGTTAAAGATTGCAAGGACTAGATTTGGTAGCTATTACCTCACATTCAAGTGCCTTTTGAAGGTAAGAGGGTCATTGGCTAGCATGGTATCAAGTCCACACTGGCAGGTATTAAAGGAAAGGGCTACAAATGCAGCTGACAGACAAGGTTTTGAATAGGTGGAGGCCGCTCTTGATGGTATGTTTTGGGCACATGTGAGGCAAGCATTGGATTTCACCAAGCCCATTTATCACATGATTTGGTTTGTAGATACAGATAAACCAGTGATTGGCGAGGTGTATGAGCAGATGGATACCATGTTGGGGCAAATAAAAGATATTGTTCATAACAATGATCCCAACTTGTACAAACTGATTCACGATTGTGTGTGTGTATGGTGGCATAAACTTAATGTTCCACTACATTGCTTGGTGTATATCCTTATGCCAAAATACTACGCTACATCTTGGTTGGGCCAACTTGCAGCAGGGGGTGGGGTTAGGGCCAAACCCCATATAGATGAAGAGGTATCTACAGGATATTTGGAAGCATTAGAAAAGTTGATACCTGACAAGGAGGAATGTGTTAGTGTGCGTCTTGAAATAGGAAGATACTTCAATTGCACTGGTTTGTTTGGTACCTTTCATGCAATGGAAGATAGAAATAGATTTGATGCTCTCACATGGTGGGAAACATATGGCGCCAATGGACTTTTGCCAAAATTGGCAAAAAAAGTTCTCTCACAGGTTGTAAATACTTCTTCGAGGTGCTGGAGCGCCTACAGCTTCATACATAATGTAAAAAAAAAAAAACAGACTCAATGAAAACCGGGCAAAAAGCTTGGTTTATATGCACTACAACTTGAGGTTGTTGAATCATTATTGTGATCGGGCTTATGAGAACCCAACGTATAAAGTTTGGGACAACCACCCAGAGGATGATAATTTGGAGGATCGCACTATACATCTTGAAGAACTGGAAGCGGAACTTATCAAAGAGGAAGATGAAGCAACAACCATGCCACCTCCACCATCTAGTAGCAATGCTCGAGGTCTGAGTCTTGCTCCTTTGTTGTCGCCACCTCCATCTACACCCTCACGTGGAGGGCATGGGCCTTCTGGTTCTAGTCGTCGGTCTGTGTGGGAGACTCCTAGAAGACCACCACGCCCTGCTCATACATTAGACACTTCTCGTGGCAAGGGCCACATGTAGTAGTATATAATATATTTACAGTTTACTTGTCTTTTCTAGTTTCTATTAGTTTTCATAACTATTGAGTCTTGACTCTTTCATATCATAATGATATTTTTTGTAAACAATATATGACTGTGACAATTTAAGTTTGAAGTTTGAAGTTGGCAATTATAGCTCATTGGTAATGATTCTGAATTATGAATATTCTGCTTCGTGAAAGTTGTTTCATTTCATTTCATAATTCATTTTATAACATTTAATTTCAAGTTAGATATTATTTCTTGTAATGGTTAAACTTAGCTTACAAGTACAACTTTGGTGATTAATGATGATAAATGTTATATATTGAATTTTCAATTTTGAAAGCTTGAAGTTAAAGCTCTAAGATTGATGAATCATGAATCATGATTCACGACTACGAGACTCAATATGTTGTATGTTACTAACTTGTGGACGTGGTTGATGAAGAATCAAGATATAACTTCTAGTCTCTAGATGATTGATGTTACCCAATTATATGGTTGATGGTTCAATGATCAATCTATGTTTTTTTATATCTATTTCATCATTCTACATGTTTTTGTTGACATATATGTATCAAAAGATAAAAAATAAATATATTATATAAAAATCGCTTCGGGATTCGCTCCCAAACTGGGAGCTTTTGAAAATGTTGCTCTAGCTCCCAAGTAACACTAATAAGGACACATCTGCAAATTATAAATGAGTGACCAAGATGCTTCTAGTGATTTGCAGTCTAGAGAAAAGACCATCATTATGTGTCCCCTTTATAAGTCTACTCAATCCGTCAATGACTAAAAGGAATAATAAGGGCAAGAGCACATAACCCTGACTCAAACTCCTGTGTGGACAAAAGAAGTTAGACGTGACACCATTTATAAGAACAACATAACAAACTAAGGTGACACAAGACATGGTCCACCCAATGATGACAAAAGATAGGCCGATTTTGAGAAGAATAAGTCTGAGAAAATTCCAATCCATGCAGTCAGAAGCCTTATGGAGATCTAGACACAAAATGATGGCCTACAGTCTCTTCGATTTAATTGAATGTAGGCATTCTTGTGCAACTACAACCGCAACCTAAATCTATCTATTTTGTAGAAACCCGAATTGCTCAGGAGAGAATAAATCCAAAATCCTTATCCTGATTTTGTTGGCAATAATCTTAGAAATCAATTTATAAGAAATGTTGCATAAGGAAATAGGTCTGTAATCCTTGAAGGAGGAGGTCTTTACACACGTTGGAATGAGGGGACGAATGTGGCATTAATGGCACCCTATAGCATAAAATTATCGTCTCCTCAACCATATGCAACAAATCTGGACTCATGACATCAAAAAAGTGTAAGAATAATTCAACCGTCCAGCCATCAGGTCTTGGACATTTATCTTTGTCAAAGGATTTCAAAACGTCCAAAATCTCATGAGAGATGATTAGCCTGCCCACAGCTACAACGCATGGTTCCGAGAAAATCTTGGGAAAGCCCTATACACATTCTAATCGATTATTAAAGTCCACATCATTGCGTGCCCCGTAAGCCTCTTCAAAGAAGTGTATGGCCTCCTTATGAATGTCATCCATATTATGGATCTTTTCACCAGCGTTTTTTTTATGCCCCAAACGGTGTTCTGTCGCCTGCATCAAGATGCAAATTGATGAAAAAACTGTGTTTTTATCTCCAAGCTCAATCCACGTACCACAACTCTTAAGGCACCATTTGGCCTCCTGTATCTACAAAAATTGTCTTTTTCAATGCTCTAGAACCATTTCTCAGAAGTGCTTGTCCTTGGTGAGGAAATTTGAGGCAACTAGATTGTTTATACGAGCCATCCCAGCTTGAATAATTTCCAATTCATGTCTTAAAGAAACTTTTTTCCCCTGTAATCAACGAAGAACCACCTTCTTGATGAACCTGATCCTTTGTACAAGTGAATCCATGTAAGACGATCCAAAATATTGTTGCACAAGCCCCATGTTTTGGTCACTAGGTCATGGAATTCAGGAACCTGGAGCCAATGGTAGTTTAATTTGAAAGGGAGACCCCAGAGTGATCCAACAAATTATCAGAGGATATCCAAGATCTCATGAAGCCAAATTTTCCAAGAATATTTTTGTGTACCAGAAAACAGTTAAGTCTCTTCGCAATCTTATCCAACCCTAGGCGACCATTGCACCAAGTGGGGGAAATGGGATCCTAGGCAATGTCCACTAGATTATTGACCTCAAATAGATCTAGAAAATATGGGCCCAAAGGATCGATCTTGCTTTTGTCTCCCCAAACTTCATCCATAGATATAAAAAGATTGAGGTCGCCTGCCAAGATGACAGATCTGATCTTCAGAATACCACAAGCATCTAATCTCTGCCAAAATTCCTTGTGCCCACCATAGGGAGCATGCATGTTGATGATGTGAAATCTATGGCTTGATCATGTGACAAAACCTATTAAGAGGATGCCTGCAAAGAAGTGAAAGCAGCGAAATTAACAACATTTGGGTTCTAAAGAGAAACCATACCACTAGAAAGGCCTAAGGCATCTGTTGTTACAATGCTCCATTGTGGGCATATATTCAAGAAGTAAGACAGAGTTGTCGCCAGGGGCCATCGATTCTTGAATGAGTATTATTGAAGCCCCATCTTTTGAATCAAATGCCTGAGGAATATTCTTTTATGGGCATCCCCCAACCCATGCAAATTGAGCGAGAGAATTTTCATGAGGTCATGTGATCATCAGGCACGACTACTCTAAGGGCCTGATTCTCTTGTGATTCTTGGATAGTAACGTCATGTAAATCTGACTACTTCATAAAGTCTATCGATTAGCAACAAGGGATCTATTATCCATCATGGATGACATGCGTCGACCTCTCCTTTATTTTCAAACATTGATATTCTTGGCCGAATTAGGACTAACGGAAATATGAGAAGAGTTGCGAGTGGTCCGAATGTCCAAAGGAATGAGATCAAGGGATTTGTTCTTACAAAGAAAATCTAGATCATTACCTATGGAGTTCGAGGGCGATGGAGCCCCATGAAAAGAACCAAATTGGATACATGGAGGTGGTCAGGATGAGGAAGCAGTCACAGGAGAAACCAAAGAGGCCCCATGCACACCAGAATCAAAGGGAATAGCAGCGGGTCAGGAGGAAGACAAAATAGTCAACTATTGAAATATGGAAGAGGTGCCCGAAGTACCAATGTGGATATATGGGTTGATATGGGCAAGAATGTATGGCTGATACAAAATTTTATCAAAAGATGTCTGGGAAGGATTGATAGAATGGAGTGTATCAACACCACCCGAAGTAGAAGAAGGATAAGCTAAACAGAGGTATCAATTGTTACCTATGAAAATGTAGGCATCCCCCTCGACGTCATCGTCTAATTGAACATCCAGAGACAGGCAAATGGGTTCAATCAACGATCGCTCCCAGTCAACACGGAACTAGTGACCATTGTGTCTACCAAAACGATGAGGAAATTTATCCAATATGTGACCGATATGGTGGCATTTGAGACATCTGAAAGGAATGCCCCAATAATCCAACCTCTGTCGATAGTTAACATGCCCCCTACACAAGTCCAATTCAGCAAGTCCTCCCGAGATATTTACTTCGACTAATATCCATCCCATTCTCTTATCTATGCCTTTGAGAGAATTGTCATCCAGATAAAAACTTTTGCCAATCACGTCTCCAATAGCCCAGATGGCATGTCAAGTCCACAACACTAACGGTAACCCAAATAGTTTGACCCAAACCAAACGTCAACTAAGAACATTTGTTAAGGGATTAAAACCCAAGTACCATTTGTGGAGATGAAGGAAGCTTTTTCCAAAAACCCACAAACGCTGGAGAATCTCATTTGCATCATCCTTGTGTAGAAAATGGAAACAAGACCACTAGTTGAGTAAAATACTAATTTTGGGCATGTAGGAGATGAGTGGCTTCCAATTGTTTGTCACCCACTTTCAGATGCCATCAGCATCGATCTCCCTGAACTCACACCTCTAGATTAAAGCCTTGTTTGTAAGCCAGCAATTCACTCCTAAGAGAACTGAAAATCAAAGTGCAGTTTTTCTATCCCCTCTAGTACCTTGATCCGCTTTGTTTTTTGTTTGTTAAGTCCAGCACACCATGACCTATTAGAAGGACCTTGTGGATCAAGAGCAATTTGAGCAGAATTGAACAGTTGATAAAGAACGTCGGTGTGTTCTATATTTTGTTTTTCAATCTCCTGGTTGATTTGTTGACTAGCATGTTTGTGTGCCATCTCGACCCCCAGAGTGGCACGAATTAGCTCCTCGTTGTTTGGAGAATCGGGGACTTGCATTGTCACCTATCCAACACACCAATCATGCCCAGTCAAGACTCAAAACAAAGAAGAGAAAAGAAACATACAGTGGATGTTAGAACGTAAAGGGAAGGTTTAAATTCCCTATCCCTTTCGACATGGACATCGATCGTCTGTACAAGTCCTCCAAGATCGAAAGTGGAACAGACATAAATGTAATTGCATCTACCAACCAACACCAATGAAATGAAATAAAATAGTCACCAGACCTCGAGATCAGAGATATAAATGTGATGAACTAATCCCATTCGCCACTATGCCCCTAAGATAGAACAACTATTGAACAAGGAAAATTTCCCAATGATAGGACTACATGAAGAAAACTGACAGAAAACATGTTGAGGGTCCACTTAAGCACATTATAACAAAATGAAGAGATGCCACCAAGTCATGACTAGCTCCACAATGAAGAAAATTCAGCCAAATGAGAGCCCACTTTTCCAGCCAATTACAACAAGGCTAGAACAAGTAGTGATAGAGATGGAGAAGAATGGTGCTCATTTGAAGATTGATTGATCGGACAATATGGAGTAGTCCCATTATGTGTCCCTTAAAGCCTCAGTACAAAAGTAATCCCAACAACCTACTGCAGAAAGCAAATCCATATGCAAATTGAATTGTATCTGTACCAACTGCAATAACTACCCAATCGTGCATAGGGACATTGTAAAACCCCTTCAATAGAATGACCCCAATCATTTTCTCAAATCCATCAACCTTAAATGGAGGGAGATACAAATTCAAAAATGTCACCTACCAAACTACTCGCAATTACTGCACGAGTAGTAAAGGAACGATGAGCAAATTCCAGGAAAAATTCCATCAACAACAACCACCAACAACGTCCAAATGCAAGGATGCAGCTCAAACAGAAACAGAGCATTACCAAGTAGAATTAGGATGGCTAGATGAAAATAGGACAAAACACCCCCCTAAAAAGAGAAGTCGAACAGTTGCTCCAGATGAGTGACAAGTGACTGTGTCAAAGAAGCAGGCAAAGTTCAAGCAGTCAATTATGACCATAACTGCCCCATGATTAACAAAAGGAACACAAGCCACTACCAAGAAGTGGAGGAGTTCAAAAACTATATAATAGAGAGGAAAATCGCCAAGACAACCATCACAAAAAGATGTAGTCTACTCAACGCCATCACTGAAAGATATAGCCAACGTAACACCAACACCAAATCCAACAGCAGTAGCATTTTGTTAAATATTTATTAAATTGTTCTTGCTAAGGATAGTTACTTCAGTTTTTCATATAGCCCAGCCATTAATCCAATTCTATTAGAAGTAATCACAACGAATATTATCACATTGAGGCAAGAATATAATACAGAGGACAAGCCAAGACAAGAGGACACATGAATATGGCACAAGTCAGGGAAAACCCCCAAGATGGGGAAACCCTTGATCAAATCTTCTTATTATTAATATCAAATGTTCAGTAGAGAGAGATATATCAAGGCCAAAATCGACTTGCCAATTTAAAATTCAATGTAACTGTCTTAAGGTAAATAGCTGGTCCAAAAGAATGATGTTCTGGAATAAGCAAATTGAGCCCTCATAGGCTTGAGGCTTACTGCTGTAGAGGCTAGCATTTTGGTGAGCTGGTTAGGGTTTGATGACAGGCTTCAACAGACGTCTTCCACTGCTCCAAGAACCCTTTCTTGACTGTGGATTCCATTGAAGATAATTAGCCCACATTCTTTTGTTGACCAAGACTATTTCCAGCCCTCTAATATGCCTTACAACCTCCAACATTCAAGAGAATTCGGTTCATAGCCCATCCTGAAATCATACAGTCATATGGCTTCCTGATCTAGGGGAGATAAGGCCTGTGATTCACCTGGAAGAGCTCACGTGGAATGCAGCAAGCTTTAAGGAGAAGAACCCTATTTCAAATGATCCAGAACATAACCAAAATTGCCCTCAACTGATGTGGTTGCCTGTCTAAGAGATCTCGGTCTGCAAAACAGAATAATACTTGGCCCAGAACAGATATATGATAGCATAAACTACCTCTGCCTCCTGCCAGAGGAACATAGCCCACAAAAGATGACGTCCAAACCCTTCTGCCTTTGCTGAGGATCATGTGCAGCTATTTCAAAGAGAAGAGTCGTGAGATTGATTATTTGAAATGAGGTTGAGGGCACCTTAATATATAACAGTCGTTGGGATTGAAGAGACATAACTTTTGGGCTTATTGAGCCGACATATAGGTGAGGTCGACCTTGTTAATTTTGCATGAGAGAAAGATAAATTCAAAATCATACTTCTCCTTAACCAAATTTGATGATCTTTAGGTCGATTTTGGTCCTCTCAAAAAGAGGGATTCGACGCTGCAATTATCTTCCCCAAAGAAGTTGTACAAAGTGGAATTTGGCCCTAGTTGCCAAATTTAACGCTCCCTCTCAACTAGGGAGAATTCCAACTGTTAATCCATCCATCATCAATCATCATTCTATCTTGTCGTCATGAACCATCTCTGCTCTACTCTGTTGAACACTAATATGAATAATAAAGAAGAATTGATCGAGAGTGAGTCACAAGACCTGGCCACTCTCCACTGACAAAAGTCAGTCCACATAACCAAAGGGTGAACTCCAATTGGACTTGATCCCAAGTGATCAAGTTGAAGAAACATCATTCATCCTAGACATAGGGAGTACGACAGTACACTATGCGTCCATCGGTAGTGCTATGGTCCCAGACCACTTTTCCCAACTCATTGGCCAGATGAGAGGTACTTCCCATGTGTCCCGGACTACATGGGTAGGATGATACTGATTCAATAGCAGGGAAAGTATGTATCACATCCTACTCACAACCACACGTAGGGAAAGGATGAACCACATCCTATAGTCACACATCACAACCACACATAGGGAAAGGATGGACCACATCCTATAGTCACACATCATCACCACACGTAGGGAAAGGATGAACCACATCCTACATATGCAAATCATCGAGAGTAGGGAAAGGATGAACCACATCCTACAAAGTTCAAACGCAAGTTACAATCACATGTAAGGGAAGGATAAACCACATCCTACAAACACAAGTCACAACAATCAATCGTAGCAAGGATCCTACACGTGGGTAAAGGATGAACCACGTCCCACTGACATGTCAACCACCAATCGTGGGGAACAAGCATCCTATATGTGGGGAAAGGATGAACCACGTCCCACTGACATGCAAGAGATGCCTATATGCATCTCTTATTTGGGTATTCGAAGGAGAAGGTGAAGATGAACCACTCATCCTGCTCATATGCCATAGGAGAAGGTGAACCATTCATCCTATGCATATGTCATCAACAATAGGAGAAGATGAACCACTCACCCTACATACATGTGTCCGCAATCGTAGGGGAAGGTGAACCACTCACCCTACACACATATCAACCACGATGGTGTATCACAGGGGAATGTGAACTACTCACCCTATACACAACGCACCAATAGGGGAAGGTGAACCACTCACCCTATGGTCACTTATAGCTCAAAAAGTACCCCAAGCCCCCATGACCTCCCAGAGCTCAATGTTCAATCTTGACCAAGGATCCATTCATGCAAGGAAAAGTGCCAAGCAGCATAAAGATGTGTATATAGCAGATATCTTGGCAGCATTCAGTAATCCTCAGCTTTTTGCATATCTCGATGAAATAAAAATATTTGACTGATCTTACTCCCTCTTACTCAGGGAGACCATAGCCTGAACTTGTCCTTTCAGGGTGCAGAGTGCTCATGAGATCTGTCCACTTAAACATGTCATAAAACAGGTATGTCCTTTGCTGTACCATACAAAGTGGTATGTGAAATACAGGATTCTCAGAATCTTCTTCTGCAATATACAACGAAGTGTGCACAAATGGCTTACTGAAGAGCTAACTCAAAATGGCTTCATAGTTAGCCAAGCTTACTGTTATAAATATCCAGCCTCAATAGTGCTTCCAGAGCAATCAAATCAAGAGATAATGCACTAGATGTTCTCTTTCCTTCCATCATACTGTCAATCGAGCCAGCATCAGAAAATGGACTCTTAGATTCCAGCAATGTACTTCAAATTATAGATAATAGAATCATAGAGATATCTCAATAAGTGGTTGTCCAATATGAGAGGCTCATCCATAAATCAACTCATAGTTTTCATTGCTAGACATATGACTGATAAGGTGTTTGATCAAGAACACTAGTGATCCTCCAAGATATACATATGCAGACCATCAGCTTTTCCATCAGACCTTTAAGTGCAGGGAATAGTGCATCAATGTCAGATCTTCCATCCTGAATTCAAAAGTCAACTCCCTCTTATGTTGATAAACGAGAGGGTCATTAATCAGATATCGTCAATAGTTGCATCTTTACAATTCAATCAGCATGGCTAGTCCATAACTCCCTCTAAATATAGGGAGAGTGACCTGCCAAAATCATAAACATTGAGCTATCTGCAAACCTGCTACTTTTCCTGTCATTGTTCCTTTGCCAAAGTCATCGATATAGCTCCTTATGAGTTCTTGCTTCAATTGGACATCGAGGGTTTCATCAATCTGCTTATCTTTGAGATGATATGATATCAAACCAAACCTCAGCAATACACAAGTGAACTCCCTCACATGCTCTGTCAGATTTCAATAGCAGTATAGAATCACTTGCACCAAAGTCAAGCTCCTTTTATGATTGCAAAATGTAGTAATGATGGTACCTGACAAAATGTTTGTTAGATTGGATATCTTATATACTACTGCAAAAGAAAGCTATTGCCTCTGCCTGTAGATGACTTCCTTCATATGCAGATGCCCCGTTGTAACTTGATACAGTATCTCTGTAGATCAGTTGATGCCCTGAGAATATATGCTACTACTCTGTGCCTCTATCTCTGGTATTATTTCATCTTACAAGGAGAAATGCTACAGAGCAAGATTCTTAAATGGACATTTCAATTTTGACAGAACCAAATATTCAACTTCTTCTATTTCTATAATAAACAGGATCAGATAAGACTTGAAGATTACAAATGCCAAAATATGTGTTTGGAGACCTGTTTACTGCTGCTTCAATACAACTTACAACTTAAGTCACCTAACACGGGGATTCGGGATTCGTAGGATATGGGGGTTCGAGTGTCGAATTCGGACACATTGATCCCCCAGAACAGGACACGTAGGATTCATTATATATATATATATATTAAAAATTAGATATTTCTTACACATTCTCATTAATGATACAAATTCATTGATTTCAAACATAGATCTTCATCTAGATGTTAGTTTTAATGTTTACAAAGTAAGTTAGTAACATTATAGCATGCATAGGACATACAAAATTCAAATATCCGCATAAACTCTCACAAACCTCATAAACCCTCCCAAACCTCATAAACCCTCACAAACCTCATAACCCTCATAAACCCTCACTCATAAACCCTCACAAACCTCATAAACCCTCACTTTTTTGGGATTCGAATCCCAAAATCGGGACACAACCGAGATTCGATGGTGTCCTGTTAGGACACGTGGTGTCCCATTTTAGAATTCGAATTCCCATCGAATCGTGTTGGATTCATGGGATTCAGACACATGGTCTGTTTTGGACGAATTCGGTTTCATAGCTTACAACAAAACTTATTTGCTAGAGGTTTATACTTAGGACTTTCACTTTAGTGTGATCCAAATTCCAAACAAACACTATATGATAGATGGCTACAAAACTTTAATGAGAATGAACCATACCTCTATAAGTTTGAATGACAAAATTCACTGTGTTGTAGATTTCAGACACTTCAAAATAACCCTTGTTTTTCGTCTCAGATAGAGGTCTCAAACATGTATGTGAACATGCTTTAGACGTATAGTTGACTTTGCTTTAGGCATGTGACTTTCTATATGTATTACTAAGGATTTAGGCTCAATATTTTTAGCAGATCATCCACCTTTTGATTTTTACAATTATCAAAGGGTTGTAGTTATGCTCAGGCAATCCAGATTCTAATTGACTTCATATATGCCTCCTGAAGTTGAACATCAGATCTTTAGCAATAAGGTCATGGTCTTCAAATTTGCTTCTTCATGAGAAGTTGCAGAGATAAAAATACCCCTTCTAGAAAGCATTGTTATAAGAATCAGCCGAGTTGGTTCAAGTCAAGCCCTCATCGAGTCGACTCGGCCATCGAACCGGTTCAGTCGGCTAGGTTATTACCTAGCTGGCTGAGTTGTCTAACAACTCGGCCGGCTCAGCCGAGTCCGAGCCTACTCGATCAGCTCGGTGACAACAGCCCGAAAATGCTTAAAATAGTGAATTTTTTTTAACTTGCTTTTTGGGGACCCCAAACCCATTTCTATTTTTCCTATAGGTTATTTGGGGTCTATTCCCATCTCCTAAACCCTATAAAACCCACCCAACCCCTCTTATTTCCTCACAGCCATCTCATTGCATTTGAGTGAGATTTTGTAAGGAGTGGTGAAGTTTGTTTTTGGAGCAGAAGTGAGGATTCTTGGGCAAGCATTGTAGAAGGAGTGAAGAGCTTCTTGGACAGCCATTTGGAGCAACATTGAGGAGTTGGTTTGTTGGAGCAACCTTGAGGAGGCAGTTTGTGCCTAGAGGTATTTTTTTTCACTTGTAAAAATCTGTTTTTGCTTATTAATTTTTATGTGCAAATCTGCAAATTGAAAAGAGTGTTTTTTGTGAAAGAAATGAACATTGAAGCAATGCTATTTTTTTTGTTTTCATTTTCAGAATTTTTGCTTTCATTTCCAAGTCAAAAAATGGCACCTAGAGTGAAAAATGTTGGTTAGGCATATGTTGAAATGGTTGATAGTCAAATGCATTGCAAATTTTGCCATAGAAAAATTAAGGAAGGTCCTGGGGGCATTAATAGGCTGAAACAACACTTGGCGGGGATTAGAGGCCAAATTACTCCATGTGAATCAAATGAAATTGGGAAGATTAGGAAGGAATTCTTAGCCAACTTTGAGAAGTTTAAAGAAGAAAGGGCTAGGCAAAAAGAAATAGATGCTACCAACCCCCATTTTGATTTTGAGGGTTCTTCCTCTATCCCTTGTATTGATGCATCCAACCCCTTCCGATATGTTCCTCCCTCTTTGGAGTCTATTCAAGGAAAGGGTAAGGGTAAAATGAAAAAGAAGGGTGATATGAATATCAAAAGTTATTTCACTGTCACACCCTCCTTTCCATCAGATGCACATGGTCCTCAAGCTAATAGAACTTTGCAGCCCACTTTAGATGACCAATGGAAGAAAGAATTGAGGGAGACTGCTTGTGATTACATGTGTAGATGGTGGTATGATGCTGATATCCCCTTCAATGCTTCCTGTTGACCATATTATGAGCCTATGTTTGATGCCATACATGATGTTGGAAAAGGCTTCAAAGGCCCTACTATGTATGAGATAAGGGGGTATCGTTTGCAGAAAGAAATTGCCTCCATTAATGAGTATTTGAAAGATTTCAAGGACTCATGGGCAAGAACATGATGTAACATCATGTCAGATGGATGGACTAATCAAAGGAACCATACCATCAAAAACTTTCTTATCTTCTGCCCACAGGGAACCATGTTTCTAAAATTAGTTGATGCATCTGATAAAGTAAAAGGTGGACAATTGTTGTTTCAGCTATTGGATGAGGTTGTTGAGGAGGTGGGGGTGGCTAATGTTGTTCAAGTCATCACAGATAATGCCTCAAACTATGTTCTTGTTGGTAAACTATTAGAGGAAAAACACAAAACCATCTTTTGAACCCCATGTGCATAAACCTCATGGTTGAGGATATTCGCAAATTAGATTGGGTCAAAAACACTGTAGATCATGCCAAAAGCATAACAAAATTTATCTACAATCAGTCATGGATTTTGAGCCTGATGAGGAAACACGCAGAGGGCAAGGATATTATTAGGCCTGCCATCACTAGATTTGCTACTCATTTTTTGACATTGCAATCTATGCTTTCACAACATAGAAACTTGCAAAAGATATATCATATTTTCCAGTGAAGAATGGAACCAAAGCCAGTGGTCTAACAAACAGGAAGGCAAAGAGTTGAAAAATAAAGTTAATGAAGAGATATTTTGGAGAAAGGCAGCAGAGATTGTGAAGCTTGTTGAACCACTGGTTAAGGTGTTGTCGTTGGTGGATGGGGAAAGATTGGCTATGGGCTTCATTTATGAGGATATGGAAAGGAGCAAATAAAGAGGGCATACAAGGGTAAAGTGGCAAAGTATGGGCCCATTTGGGTAATCATTGATGAAAGATGGAACAATCAACCATCACCCTATACATGCAGCTGGGTATTTTTTGAACCCACGGTATCATTATAAAGCTAAGGCGACAGGAGCTTTAAAGGGGGAGGTTAGAGATGGATTGATTGACTGCATTGATCACATGATCCCATTGGAGTGTGATCAGCTGGAGATACACCGACAGGTCACAACCTTCAGCAATGCCTCAAGTACCTTTGGGAAGAACCTAGCAAAGATTGCAAGGGAAGCAGATGAGCCAGGTAAACAAAAATTTCATTTTTCAAATTCTTAATACTTATTTTGTTAAATCGTTTATAATTTGAAAGTTGAATATAATTTGTAATTTTGTTGATCTAACTCATTAAACTCCTATGTTTTTTGTAGCACAGGCTTTTGGTAGCCATTGTCCTAAATTGTAGAAGTTTGCAATTCGTATTTTGAGTCAAACTTGCAGTGCTACTGGGTGTGAGGGCAATTGGTCTGTCTTTGAGAGGATTCACATGAAGAAGAGAAACCATTTGGATAAAAAACGATTAAATGATCTAGTCTATGTCCAATACAACCTCCGGCTCAAATGCAACCAATTGCTGAACAAAAAACCTGATTCAGATCCCATTGTGTTGAGGACATTGATCCAACGTCAGATTGGGTAGTGGAGAGTCATCCAGCAGAGTTTCATTCTGATGAGGATATTGATTATCATTATGAGATGATAGCATCACTTGAACATAACATTCAGTTGAATGCAAACCCTGATCCACTTGTACTAGCCTCAGGGCCAACAAGTCCTCCAGTTGCAAGTGCTTCCTTTGCTTAGCCACGATAGAAGCACTATCTCGTATATCTCAGCTTGCAGTTGCTGCACAACCTACTAGTGCTACCACTTTTACAGTTGCAGTTGGAGATGATGATGAGGAGGAGCTATGGGGCCCCCTGTCCAACTTTAATCCAGAGGTTGATCCATATGGTCTTGGCTCCTCTAGCAGTAGCCAGTAGTATTGGTCATAGTTTACTTTTGTTGTAGAGGCCATTTCCAGCCTCCTTGGTTATGTGTTTTTGTTTTGATCTCTATATCATCATCATGTATGTATTGAACAGTGCACTAGGTGCCATTTTGATATAATAGATATATTCATGAGCCTACTTTGATCATATGTTGTCTTCTATCTATATTCTAATGTTGTGTGTTTGGAAACATGAATGAAAATCTTTAAAAAAGTTTATAGAAAAAAAAAATTAATGTATTTTTTACAACGACCGAGTCATTGAAATCGAGCTGACCAAGTCGATACCGAGTCGGAGTCGGAGTCGAAGTCGGAGTTTTAAAACATTGCTTGAGTCTCTTGTAGTCCTAACCTATAGTACCCTTCCAGAGATAAGTTTCCAAGGTTTATTAGTTCCATCTGAATTGTCGAATGAGGCTATGATACTTGGATACTAAAAGATCAAATGATGGATTGATAAATGAGGGTTGTATTGGTAAAATTTTACAATTGACATTCAACTTTAACAAAAGAGCTTCACGAATTCATAGTTGTAGATGATCTAACTATAGAACAAGTTGATACTCATATTACAATTTGTTAACAATGTTTATCGATAGGAACAATGGAGTTCGCACTATGCAACCACTGCAGCATACATACCAAGTCATCAAAGCCAAGCCATTACCTCAATATCTGATGGTTAAAGTTATTAGTGATTGCTTTAGACAATGATGCCCTAGAGGGTCGAGACTTCCTCCCTATAATAAACCAACGAGCTACAATAGAACAGAAACAAGTGTAATTAAAATTCCCACAAACCTTCTCGTCTGATGTATCTTGATCTCCACAGGGGCCGAGGATATTTCAGAGAGGTATCACAAATTATTTGTGTTCATGTTCATAACAGAGATGCCATAGAAAGATTTTGTGCAATCCATGCCATGCAAAATTAATAATTTCTGCTATGAGAGGATAGGCCCCATGTGCCAAGCCATGTAGATTTGGTGAAAATGCCATAGATCATAAGAAAAATTTGACTTTGAACAGAACCATACGAGCCTCAGAAAATCCATCATAAAAACTGATCTTGACGAGAAAGGAGCACACACAGAATTAGTGATCGATCTAACTCTTGCTTGGGCTTGACCTCACCTAGCTCTGAAACCATGTTAAATTTTGATTAACATGTTCTTGCTAAGCACAGTGACTTCAGTTTTTCATATAGCCCAATCATCAATCCATTTCTATTAGAAGTAATCACAATGAATATTATCATATTGAGGCAAGAACATAATACAGAGAACAAGCCAAGACAAGAGGACACATGAATATGGCACAAGCCAGGGAAAAACCCCAAAATGGGGAAAACCCTTGATCAAATATTCTTATTATTAATATCAAATGCTCAACAGAGAGAGGGTACAATATATCAAGGCCAAAATTGACTTGCCAATTTGAAGATTCAATGTAACTGTCTTTAGGTAAATAGCTGGTCCAAAAGAATGATGTTCTGCAATAGGCAAATTGAGCCCTCATAGGCTTGAGGCTTAGTGTTCAAGAGGTTAGCATTTTGGTGAGCTGGTTAGGGTTTGAGATAGGCTAAACAATACATCTTCTACTGCTCCAAGAACCCTTTCTTGACTATGGATTCCACTCAAGATAATTAGCCCACATTATTTCACTGACCAAGGCTATTTCCAACCCTCTAATATGCATCACAACCTCCAACATTCAAGAGAATTTTGTTCATGGCCCATCTTGAAATCATACAGTCATACGGATTCCTAATCTAAGGGAGATAAGGCTTGCGTTTCTCCTGGAAGAACTCCTGTGGAATTCGGCCAGCTTCAAGGAGAAGAACCCTACTTTAAACGGTCCACAACATAACCAAAATTTCCCTCAATTGATGTGGCTGCCTTTCTGGGAGATCTCAGTCTGTAAAACAAAATAATACTTGGCCTAGAATAGATCTAAGATAGCCCAAACTACCTCAACCTCCTGTCAAAGGAGCATAGCCCACAAAAGATGACATCCAAATGCCTTTGTTGAGGATCATCTACCCAGTTTTATATTAATACCCATTACTATTTTATTTTTCCTCAGTTTAGACTTAGGAACTCCATTAAAAATATTAATTATTTTACTATCTCCCAAACCGGGTACAATCTGTCCAAACCATTTCTGGGTCTTGGAGATCTCATCTCCACCAATTTTCATGGCTAGAGTACATCCGTTGCTACCCTAAATCAACACTCCCTCTTAGCGAGGATTGTGCTCTAGTAATACTCCTCATTGAGCATCACCTTGATTATCAGGCATCAGTACCTGTGTTGATGCTAGGCCTCCCCGCCAAACATCCTCTGCATCGCTACATCCTGTACTACTGCCCCTCATCGCCTATAGTCCTCTTGACTACAACTCGATGTCTCCCCACTTCTTCTCAAGTGGCACATGAGCACTCATGGCACACAAAACAGACAGGATCTTGGCCTTCCAGATGGCAAAGTTGGATGCCCCATCCAGCGTGTCCTGATCCCTCAGTCCATTCATGGCCATCACTCTTCTCTTCCTTTCAACTCCTCGGAGTCTCTCTACTTCATGCCTGGAAGTTCTCAGTTCGACTCCTGCTGAGTCTCTCTACTTCCTGTCTGGAAGTCCTCGATTTGACTCCTCTGAGTCTCTCTACTTCCCTTCTGGAAGTTCTCAGTTCGACTCCTACTGAGCCTCTCTACTTCCCATCTGGAAGTTCTCGGTTTCACTCCTCCGAGCCTCTCTACTTCCCGTCTGGAAGTTCTCGGTTCGACTCCTCCGAGTCTCTCTACTTCCCACCTAGAAGTTCTCGGTTTGACTCCTCTGAGTCTTTCTACTTCTTGTCTGGAAGTTCTCAATTCAACTCCTCTAAGTCTCTCTACTTCCCGCCTGGAAGTTCTCCTCTAGACTCCCTCTAGTCCTGATTTCCCTCCTGGAAATCCTTCTACCAATTGTCAAGTTGCCCCTCTCCAATCATCTGTGCAACTGCAACACTGATATGGATTCCTTAGCTACAAATTTGCCTCAACAGCAACTCCTTCTACATTGATTTTGCCTTGTTAGGTACTTCTAACCACAGCACCCCACCAGCTTCGCTCCTGCAAACTGCCCATAGCTTCCTTCGTCCCAACCACTGAAGGATTGAGCTTCTTGGCTCTACGCAATCCCGACACCAGCAAAACAACTCCCTCAGCCAACTACGTCAGCCCTCCTGGCCTCTGCATGAGCCTATTTCTGCCCTCTTTAGCCTCTGCACTGACCTCTCTCAGGCTCGAACTGATGACACAATCCCTCTGTGTCAACCCTTCCTCTGTTGCTTTCTACAAGGATCAGTTATGTCACTCGGGACAACTGAATTTGCTGCAAATGCTTTGCTCAGCTAATGCCTTCAGCTTTCCTGTGATCTATAACCACGCTTTGATACCATGTTGAATTTTCTACGTCTATCCATTAGAAAATTAATCGGTATTCTGTTGGTTTATTTCTTCTACTTGTAAATTCTGAACAAGTTATTTAAAACATTTAAATACTGAAATAAACACAATATAGTTACAACATCTACAAATCATCTGCTGAAAGAAAGCGAACACACAAGTGACACCGTTATTTTTGGACAAATGTCCCCGGAAAAACCCAACGCAGGAAAACCGGTGCAGTTATTCTGAGGGTTATATTATTATGCAGTTTATCTAAGTACAACAGGGTGCCTAATCCGGCTCACCTGACAGAGAAAAATACACAGCAGCAATACCTCTATATCCGGAAACAGATATTCAGAAAACATGTCCCACAAAACCCTCTCCAACACAACTGAAGCTCAACGCTGGCTCTTTTGGACTCTGCGTCAACCCCAGGACCCTCTACTTCAGCCCTCTGAGGCACTACGCAACCTCTGGGAGCCTCTACATCACTCTCTCTGCCCTCCGCGTGGATGACGCAGTCTCTCTGGGCTCTGTGCTACCTCTGCTGGGCTCTGTGTAGCCTGGACTGACTGCTGCTCTCGCTCTCTCTGCTTCTGCGTTGGTCTCCCAGTGTTGTCTCTGCCTCTCTGCCTCGTACTCACTGCCCCTCGATGTTGATGACTAATTCAACTTTGCTTAGCAACCCCGCTCTAGCAAAATGAATGACTAATCACTCTAGTGTGTTTTTACCAACTGACCCTCAAGCCTCCTCTTATACTTTTCTCGTTGGTCCTTGAATAGCTAAGATTAAATCTCTAATCAATAGCTAAGACTAAATTTGGCTTGATCCATGACTTTTGGAACCTTCTAACCCAATTTTATATTAATACCCATTAATATTTTATTTTTCCTAAGTTTAGACTTAGGAAGTCCATTAAAAATATTAATTATTTTAATATCTCCCAAACCGGGTACAATCTGTCCAAACCATTTACGGGTCTTGGAGATCTCATGTACTTTAGCCTCTCCACCAATTTTCATGGCTAGAGCACATCCGATGCTACCACAAATCAACAGTGAGACCGACCTTGTTAATTTTACATGACAGAAATGTAAATTCAAAATCATACTTCTCCTTAACCAAATTCGATGATCTTTATGTCGATTTTGGTCATTTCAAAAGGAGGGGTTCAATATTGCAATTATCTTCCCCAAAGGAGTTGTACAAAGTGGACTTTGGCCCTAGTTGCCAATTTTAACACATTTCCAACCAAAACTCGTCTTCCTAGGACTCAACATCTCCTATGACTACAAACTTATCCTACAAAAATGGAAAATCAAAGTATGGCACTAAATAAACCTGATATATAATCCTAAAAAACACCAGCCTCTCATCTCCATATCAAAGAAATTTCCTTTAGACCTTTCTAATTTTTAAAACTCGCTCGGCATAACATTATATACCTTATGTTCTCGAGGTTTTGATTTGACCATGTTTTGAAGATTTATTGGTAATTAGTTAATTACTTTAATCTGATAATATCTGGTGTCTTATCAATAGAAAATTAGACCTAGTGCAACTAATCTCACATATCAAAACATTGTTTAGGTCCTGTTTAACTATTTAAAAGGTTGATAGTTGTTTTAGACTCTACAACATTACGTGTGTGGCAATCTTACTAAATGTATATCCAGCGTTCTTTGCATTAATAACTAATATTATTTTTTTATTTTTCCTTTTGTACAACAAGCCTTGTTCCTTATGGGGAGGTGTCTTTTCTAGAGCGGCATACCTCTCGACATCACCAAAAGCAATCCACTTTGGCAGCCAATGTGTGATGTTATTGCTATTGGGGGCCCAGGGTACCAAAGTACTACATATGAGGAATTGCAAGGGCCAACCCTTCAAGCAAAAAAGCAGGACATCAACTCTAGATTGGTGGAGTTGAAACAGACATGGGAGGTGTCTGGACGAACAATGATGTTTGATGGTTGGACAAATAGGAAGGGTAGGACCATTCTAAATTTCTTGGTACATTGTCCTAAAGGTACCATGTTTATTAAATCAGTGGATGCATCCGCACATATAAAAGATGCAACATTGATATGTGAGTTATTAGATGGGTTCGTCCAGGAGATTGGTGTGCAGAATGTGGTGCAAGTCATAATAGATAATGCAGTTAATTATGTGGATGTTAGCAGGATTCTTATGGAGAGGCATCACACATTGTTTTGGATTCCATGTGCAACACATTGTATTGATTTGTTGCTTGAGGATAAGGGGAAACTCTCCTTTATCAAGGAGGTGATTGATATGGCTAGTAGCGTCCCCAAGTTTATATAAAACCATGCTTTCGTTCCTAGCCTCATGAGGAGATATACTAGAAACAAGGAGTTGCAACGTCCTGCAATCACACGTTTTGCCACCAACTTTATTACTCTCCGTTCTTTGTTTCGATGCTAGTTTGAGTTGAATCCAATGTTTGTTTCTAATGAGTGTTGTGATTGTAGATATGGCCGGAGATAGAATGGGAGAGCCATTGCAAGAATGGTGTACATTAACACATTTTGGCAAGGAGAAGAAAAAGTGTGCTTAGTTAGTGAACCTATAGTAAAGGTTCTGAGATTGGTAGAGGGGGAGAAGCCTAAAATGGCTTATTTGTATGAGACCATGGAAAGGGCCAAGGAGGTCATCCATGCTTATTATGCAAACAAGGGTTATGTTGGGCTTAATAGACAGATGATGTTATGGAATGTAATTGATAGTCGATGGACAAGGATATTTCATCAACCCATTCATGTAGCAACAATCTTCCTCAACCCCGCATTTTCATACAAATGCAGAGTTGATTTTGATGGTGAGGTGATGGAAGGGCTCCATTCCTGTATTCATAGGATGGTACCTGATCTTGAGCTTCGTAGCCAGATCAATCATGAGATACAGTTTTATCAAGATTGTGTTGGCCTATTTGGCTTTCATAATGCTATTCGAGAAAGGACCCTCTTCATGCCACATAAGTGACAAGTCATGACTCATTAGAATTTTCAATTTAGAATTTACTTATTTATAATTCTAGATTTTTTAAATTCAATTATGTTTTATTTGAAACTTTAATTATGTTTTAACTTTTTAATTTTTTTCTTTCTTTATTTTGTTGTACATATTTGGTGGTGAAGCTATGGTGCAAGGGCACCAAATTCGCAGAAATTGGCCATAAGAATCCTAAGTCAAACTTGTGGCTCTTTAGGGTGTGGGCGCAATTGGAGTGTATTTGAGAAAATGCACTCAAAAAAACGCAACAGGTACAACTTTTAGCTTCAGCCTTCAGTTGAGCAATTACATTTATTGTAATTTTAATTTATGACCCTCAAGTGTCAAGAGTCAAGAATCATTAGTTTTTTTGACACTCTTGCAGGTTGGAGTTCTCAGTCCTCAATGATTTAGTGTAAGTGCATTACACTCTCCGACTTCGAATGAACCAAATAGAGAAACCAATGGATCTAGATGCCATTTCCTTAGACAATATTGATGTATTGTCTTAGTGCAGGGTGGAGTCTAAGGTGCCCATCTTGGATGAGTATCCTACATGGTTAAAGGAGGAACCATTAATACAGGGCAGCAAGAGGAGGAGGACTCGAGGGAGGAGCAACACGAGGAGGAGGAGCAAGAGGAAGAGGAGGAGGAGACTGTGGGAGCATCATCGTCAACACCATCTGCTATGGATATAGGAGAGCACAGTTCCATACCCAACAATCATTATTTGACATTAGGTGCAGGGTCAAAGCCTTCTACTGCTAGGGGCAGGGCTACAAAGCAACCCATCATGTTTTCCCGTAAAAGGGGGAGAGGGCACTGATCTCAAATAGCTAGTTGCTAGTTTTATTTATTTTGCTACATATAACTCATGATGATGAGATATTTTTATATAAGTGGTGTTATTTTGTATTGGTTCTCCACATTTGAGTCCTTGATTGGACAATTATCAAGGATCAGCAGGATTTCATATTACCTTTGATGTATCATTTTTACTTTACACCCACTACATCATATATATATCAGACTCTTCTTCATATTTATGTGCCAATGCGTTTATCATGTTGTTATTGCTTTATATGTTTAAAAACCTGAAAAACAAAAACAAAAAATTAATATATTATACACTTTTTATGTTTGTTGTTATTTTCGTCAATATTGTTGAAAAGTTGTTTTCAGGACCCTCATCGATATTTTTCCGATACTGATATTTTCAACATTGGTACTAAATGCCCAAAACAAACAAGTATAAGCACCTGATTACAAAATGATCAAAGTACCTTTCGAGTGGCAACCCACTTTCGTCCATCTGCTCATGCCGAATAGGTGAGAAGCAAATGGTTGATGCAAGTAGTGGAGATATATGGCATATCATCAACGAACGGAGGGCGGTTAGGGATGTTGGTTGTCTAGCTGGCTAGTTGGTTGTCAAATGTCGGAGAAATGTTTTTTGCTATGGGGTTACCAAACCAATAAAGACGTACCCTTCAGTTTTGTTCATTTCCCGGTTAACTTCCACACAATATCCAACCAATCGGTTTGACCTATTCAGGTTTGTACCATGCTCGTATTTAAAACATAGAATCAAAGTACCATTTAAATCTCACAAAATCCAATTCACTAGAAACCAACCAAGCATATTAAGATTCAAATGCACTTAATTTGGGAGCTTATTCATCAGTAGGTCATTGGCTTGAGACTCTGACATATCATCCAATAACAAAGTAGATTCTAAACATCTTCACCGAACCTTTCATGGAGAGCAGATTTCATCATTTATGAGGTCTATGGGGGTTGTGAATGACTTCTTCTCCGAAGCAAGCTACATAGTCTTCTCTTTCTATTTTCTTTGTGTTGTCAGGTTGGGCAGGAGAAGGAGTGGGCACTAGGTTTTTCCCATTCTCACTTCTTGGGAGGATCATTATGAAAATAGATTCCTAATATGGCTTATAAATTACCAGAACCCCTCTCCCGCACCACATACTCACCTAAGTTACACTTATGAGGGGTTGTTGGTGTATTGTGCATGTAATTTGTTTGGCTTATAAATTACCAGAGCCCATCTCCCACACCACATACTCACCTAAGTTACACTTATGAGGGGTTGTTGGTGTATTGTGCATGTGCTTTGTTTATTTCAGTGACCTTGTTGTTTGATTGAGCACTTTCAAGCACATGGGGAATTAATCTTACTTAGTTTCTTTTTGCATCATTGCTTTGTTGGGCAGGAGAAGGAGCGGGCACTAGGTTTTTCCCATTCTCACTTCTTGGGAGGATCAGGGGTTGTTGGTGTATTGTGCATGTGCTTTGTTTATTTCAATGACCTTGTTGTTCGATTGAGCACTTTCAAGCACATGGGGAATTAATCTTACTTAGTTTCTTTTTGCATCATTGCTTTGTTGGGCAAGAGAAGGAGCGGGCACTAGGTTTTTCCCATTCTCACTTCTTGGGAGGATCATTTTGAAAATAGATTCCTAATATGGCTTATAAATTACCAGAACCCCTCTCCCGCGCCACATACTCACCTAAGTTACACTTATGAGGGGTTGTTGGTGTATTGTGCATGTGCTTTGTTTGGCTTATAAATTACCAGAGCCTATCTCCCGCACCACATACTCACCTAAGTTACACTTATGAGGGGTTGTTGGTGTATTGTGCATGTGCTTTGTTTATTTCAGTGACCTTGTTGTTCGATTGAGCAATTTCAAGCACATGGGGAATTAATCAATCTTAGTTTCTTTTTGCATCATTGCTCTAAGGAGAGATTCATGGCATGCCTTCGCATGGCTTTCTTTCCCCTTTCCCAAATCTCTCCAATAGTCACCTGTATTTGTATTGCTTTAGACTAATATTGCTTAGAGGGATTAGTCAGTTAATCAGTAATGACCATACTGATACCTTCCTACAGCAGTATGATTTTACTACTTTTATTTGCATTCTTTAATTTAGATTCTTGATTATGGGTGGTTCCATAGCCACTGCATCTCAAATCCACAAGCAAAGTTAGTAGTGTTTATGTAGTTCGACTAATCAACCAAACCTCACAATAAGTTAGATTGTTTCTACTTTTATACCTACTACTATTTATTACGTCGTGTTGGCATAGAACTATCCCTTTTCATGGCATGCCTCCTTTCCTTCAAGTGCTCAACAATATTTGTTATTATCCATGTCTTGTATTGGGATAAAATAACCTTTTAGTGTGAACCACCTTTTTCACAATATTCACAAGTGTTGCAAACATCCTGATTTTATCATGAAAAGAATGACGAAATTGCGAGTTTTTGCCCACGCCAATGTCTGCCAATTTTTACCGATATTTTGGTGGTATCTTTATTTTGCCAATGTTTGCTAATTTTTACCGATATTTTCTCAATTTTTATGGTTTCTTGGTTTTACATTCCCTTGCCAATTTTATCATGATGTCGATGTTTGCAACATTTATATTCACTTTACTATCTAGCATAGTTTAAAAACCGGAACAGGAGACCAGACCAGTCCACCTAATAAACCGGGGCTGGTCAGGTCTAAATGAACGGGTCTTTAAAAAAATACATGAAATAATTGGTTTTTAATAAATGAAGCTATCTTTAAGATTTAAAACCATGATTCCAAACCAATAGAGACAAAATATGCAAGGTTTGTTCATCCATATACCATGTAGAGGTGAATATATCAAAATGGCATCAAGTGCAATACATATCAGCAACAAAATACATAATCAATGAGGCTCTAGAGTCTAAATGGCCTCTAGAGTCTGAATGGCCTCTAAGCTATGAGGTCACTAACCTACTACAAGTCTACATATCAGTGATCAACAACATGATCACTCTTCATCGTGATCAAACTCGTCACCACTACTAGACAAGAGATCATCAATATGGGCTACATAAATAATATGGCTCAGAGTTTGAGGACTCCTAAAACTCCTCTACAACTTTAGCAGTAGTAGCAAAAATAGACATCAAAACTACAAATCACTGATCAACATGGTCACTCATGAAATTCATCATTGATTCAACGCTACTAGAAATACATAAACATTATCAACAAGGGATACATAAACATCATCTAGCTCAAAGTCTTCAGACTTTGATTGCTCAACCTTAAAACATGATAGAAATTGAAAAAGTTTAACATGCCTAACCAATATTTTTGGTTTGAGTGAAGGGTTCATCTCCTCAACCTTACAATGCGGTAGAAAAACATTAGCATGCCTAACCAGTTGTTTTCCTTTGAGGGAAGGGTGCATTCTTGTTAAGGCCATGGTAGAGGAGTTCAACAATCAATACCACCAACATCAACAAAGTTCAACAATCAATGCCACCAACACCAAGGTTCTTAAAGGGCTTCATTCTCTTGATCAAATGCCAATTTCATACCCTCACGCATGATAGAATTAAATGGAAACATTGCAAACCCCCAAACCATGAAATCCTAAAAACCATTAAGTCTGCTAAATTTTGAGTGAAATCTAAAATTCTAGTTTCTCCATATGAAATCCAATTAGGTCGAAACCACTCTCAAACATCCTAAGTCATTTCATGGTAATGTTAAAAATTTAAGTAAAAGGATGAATTTAACATTACCATTAATTGCCAACATTGCTAGGGTTGAGATGTGTCAGAAAAATGAGAGGGTAGGCATGTTTTTCCTGGAGAGACTATTTTTTGAGGAAAACAACCCCAAATTTCCCTCAAAACAGCTTCAAAACTCACAAAAATGCATCATGTGCGGTTTATAGCTGCCCTAGCAATAAACCAGTCAGTTTATGATGGAACCGGCCGGTTTGACCATAGACCAGCCAGTTAGGACCGGTTTATCTAATATTTTGGTGAAGCGAAGGGTCAAACCGGGCTTTTCTGCCAGTTTGACTCGATCGGCTAGTGAACCGGCCGGTTTGACCGGTTACCAGTTCAAACCGGCCGCTGGTTTTTAAAACACTACTATCTAGTGACTACACTAGGGTAAAATAACATTGAAAGGGATTAATGATATCAAGTAGTCAACAGTCCCCTTTCGTTCATTATTTTGTATTAGTGCTGATGATATATATGGCAAAGTCATGGATCCTCAAATTAGCAAGCTAAGAACATGTGACCTTTGATCACAAACAAAATGGTGACTAACATCAAGTAGAATTGGCCATCTCAGTTTCAGTTATACAAGAGGTTTGAAGATGGCCATACTCTTATCTTTCGATCAAGATATCCAATTGTATGAATGAATCACCAGTCAACCCTACAATCTGAGAAGTTGCATTCCCACTTGCATTGTACACTAATATCACTCCCTATTGCTACATATATAAAGTTGTCTTTCAGGATGTTGTCCTGCAAACTGTCAAGAGACCCATCCATAACAATGTAAATTAATTCTAAAAAGTCTTAGATGTTATATATTCAAAATAATTTATATGTCCCTAACTTCTCAACAACAAAAACATGATAATTGACGGCATCCAAAAGCTTCTTTCCCTCATCAATGAGTACAAACTTGTAACGTTCTTTTCTTTTTTGCTATCAATGACAGTTCTACACTTCTAAATGATGCCAACGCACTATGAAATATCCAGTTGCACTAAGCATAATGATTTATTATCTGCATGAAATATAAATTGTAAATGGCCTTGCAAGATATAAATAATTTAATCAACCAAACAAAGAATCTAGGAAAACATTACTGAAACAGCATTCAATGTAAATTAAGAATATTCAATCACAGACAAAATCAACAACCATGGCAAAAATTGCCAAGATCTAAACAAAGCTCACTAAAATGAATCATTCTTACACTATTCACAATGTTTGGTGATTTATTATATCGTCCGAGGGACAGATGCCACCATCACAGTGGAAAATGGAAGGGACTTGATTATTGATAGAAAGGATTCACATTGAAATTTCCATCAAGCTCCTTCCCCATGCTTGACTAGGGTAAGATAAATTCAACTGCATTATACTACAGATGACCAAGATATATCATGGCAATACTCTGTCTGAGTTTTTTATTCTAAAGAGAGCACATTGTGCAAAGATATCCATTAACATGCACTTGCTATGATGAAAAGGACAATTTTGCACCAACAGAATTTCATTCCTTAAGGTTTTGATTGCAAGATGTGCAAAAGGCAAAAGTGGATTTTTCAATGTAACAGAAATGTCAATTTCATACTTTCTCATTATTTATGGCAAGTCATGGGACTCAAAAAAATATGACCAAAATGTAGAAGTTAAAAACTAGTTCACAGAAATATAAAGAAAAACAAGTAATCCTTTACAAAACAAATAAACCAATGACAAAGTCTTACCGTATTCTCTACCGCCTTAATTGGGTGAGCAGATACAAACATTGGCAAAGACAGGTTAAAATATGAATGCCTATAATCCTCCAAAGGCTTCTCTTGCAGGATTTTGTACACCTCCAGACACATCAACCCCCCAACAACTGCATCTGCAGTAACAATTGAAGGAATTGCCTTCCCACCAACAAGCCTTGCCTGGAATCAAGAAGTAAAATATTACACACCTGCACGTAATATGACTATTCATAAATTCAATGAAACAATGTTAACTGAATTTCCTTGATGTAAGCATACCATGGACAACAGTAAAATCATATGCTGTAAAATGTTACTTATGGTAACATTCACGTCCTGGCAAAAACATGTCAACAAAGAGCCAGGACGTAGTGTCTATGGCCACCCTTTTAAGGTATCCACATGTTTGCAAGAACCATTCCCACATTAATGAATGCACAGAACACGATGAGAATACCAGTAAATGCCTTTGGCAATTAACACAAAATTATTACATATAAACAATTATGTTTTGTGGTAAACCCAAAACAATAAATGCACTAATCATTAGAAATCAAATATATGAATATTAATAAGAACAAGATAGAATCATTTAGTCATTTACCACATTTTAATAGTTTTTTCTTAGGAAAACCTCATGAGATACCTGCCACTTCCCTGGAGTATCCAAATGGAGGGAGGCTCAACTGTTAACACCAAGGGACTCAACTGTATTTAAACCTGTCCCCTGTGGCCTCCCTATTGACTACAAGCCTTGGGCAGATGGTCAAACCAATTAAGCTAACCACTGCGGCTAACATATTTCATAGTTACAAGTGACTGGTGAATTTTTTTAGATCTGAAATGTATAACTTCAATGCTCATAAAAGCGGTCAAAACTATGGGCCTGATATTTCAAATTACATCTTCATATTTCTAGAATAAGAAAATAAAGGATTCAGATGTTGCTCATATTAACTAACACTCGTGGATGAACAGATTTTCAGATCATTTGTTTCATCCATCATTATTTGTTGCCACATAATAAATGCCTGCAATGATATTTCGGAGAATCAATGTTATTTTAAAACAAGAGTCAAAGCTCACTACCAGATTGGAAATGAGAAACATTGTTTCTAATTGATTTACTGATTAAAAGAATAAAAGAAAAGTGCACTTAACTCAATTTCATCTTCAGAAACTCTCCCAAACGATCAGATTTGTCCACTTTCTAAGATAAAGAAAGGAAAACAAATAGAAGTTAAAACCATAGTTTTAAAAAATGGAACCGGTGACCGGACCAGTCCACCTAATAAACTAGGTTTCAAACACGAACTGGTCAAACCGGGACTGGTCAGGTCTAAATGAACCGGTTTTTAAAAATATACATTAAATAATTAATTTTAATCAAAAAAAAACTATTTTTAAGATTTAAAACCATGATTCCAAGCTAATAGAGACAAAATATGCAAAGTTTGCTCATTTATAATTTTATATACCATGTAAAGGTGAATATATCAAAATGGCACCGAGTGTAATACATATCATCGACAAAATACATAAGCAATGAGGCTCTAAATGGCCTATAAAGTCTAGAAATAATGCTACAAGCCATGAGGCCATTGGCCTACTATAAGACTACAAGTCTCGACTCTAGAGTCTACACATCATCAATTATCAAATTCATCACCACTACTAGACACATGATCATCATCATCAGTAGGAGCTACATAGACATCATCTGGTTCAGAGTCTGAGGATGCCTCAACCTCATGTATAACCTCAGTAGCACTGCCACCAATAACAATAGAAGTGGACCTAACAGAAGCTCGAGTTGGTTGAGCTACATGACTAGTGCCTTCCATTGGTTGCTTACCTTTCCTTGATGCGGCTACTGATCCTGGTTCTGATGGTGCCACCAAATCTGCTTCGTCCCCCGCTAATGCCATGTCAATATCAAAATCAGCATCAAACAAAGGATTTTCAGTCTTCTCCACCTATTCTGATGTTGGATCAATATCGTCCAACACAATGGGATCTAGATCAGGTGTTTTGTTCATCATTTGGTTCCACCTTAGTCGAAGGTTGTATTGCACGAAGACAAGATCATTTAACTATTATTGTTTCAAACGGTTTCTCCTCTTCGTGTGTATGCGCTCAAAAACAGACCAGTTGTGCTCACAACTTGAAGCACTGCAAGTTTGGTTGAGGAGTCTAATTGCAAACTTTTGCAATTGAGGACATTGCCCGCCAAATGACTCCCACCAATGTGTTGCAAAGAAAAAAACATTAATTAGTAACTTAGTTCATTTCTTTACTTATTTACAAATTACAAGTATTTATAGATGATTTGAATTGTAATTTGTAAACAATTTAACTTGAAAAGAAAAACAAATTGGAAATTGGAATTGCTTACCTCGTTGATCCACATCTCTTGCCATCTTTGCCAAGTTTTTGCCAAAGGTACCAGCGGCCATACTAAAAAGAGTAAGTTGTCTATGTATTTCCAACTGGTCTGCATGGATAGGGACCATGCGCTCCAAGCAATCAATCAATCTAGCTTTGACCTCCCCATCCTGTAGATCTCTTAGCCAAGCTTTATAATGATACTTTGGGTTCAAAAAATACCCAGTTGCATGTATAGGACGATGGAGTTGATTGTTCCATCTCTTATCAATGATCACCCATATATGGCCATATTTAGCTAACCTATGCATGTAAGTTGCTTGTATCTACTCCTTTCCCTGATCCATAGCCTCATATATGTAGCCCATGGCCAATTTTTCCCCATCCACCATCCTTATCACCTTAACAAGCGGCTCGGTAAGCTCTGCAGACATATTCCAAAAATAAATGTCAAACACTTTCTTTTTGGTGTCATCGCCATCTTGTCTACGAGCCCACTAAGATTTAGCCCAATCATCAAAAGAAAACATTTTATGTAGGTTTTTCTGTTGAGCATTGAGACATTGCAACGTGAGGAAGTGAGTTGCAAATCTCGCCATTGCAAGCCTAACAAGCTCTTTGAACCCAGTGTTTTTCCTCATTAGGTTCAATACCCATGAGTGGTTGTAAATGTATTTTGTAATGCACTTGGCATGATCTATAGTGTGTTTTACCCACTCCAATTTGCCTATGTCCTTAAGCATGAGGTCTATGCAATGTGTAGCACATGGAGTCAAAAATATGGTCCTATATTTGGACTCAAGCATCTTTCCAGCAAGCACATATTTTGAGGCTCAGTGATGACCTGCACAACATTTTGCTCCCCTACTTCTTGAATAATGTCATCCAAAATCTCAAATAGAAGGGTTGCATTCTTCACCTTATCAGATACATCAACTGATCTCAAAAACATGGTTCCTTGTGGGCAAGAAATAAGGAAATTAATGATAGTGCATTCTTTCCATCGATCCATCCATTTGACATGATGGAACAACCTGTTTTGAACCATGAATCCCTATACTCAACCAAATACTCATCAATGGAAGAAATTTCTTTTCGCAAAAGAGCTCCCCTCAAGTCATGCATACTAGGGCCATTGAATCCCTTTGCTGCAGCTATAACAGAGTCCCACATAGCTTGGTAATAAGGTAAGCGAGCAGCAGTAAATGGGATATCTACATCATACCACTATCTAGCAATGTATTGCTGAGAAGTTTCTTTGCATTCTTTTTTCCAATGTTGATTCAAAGTGGGTTCATGACTTGGCTGGGAGGAAGTGGGATTAGAAGAGGCAATATTGGCAAAGGATGAGAAATAACTCTAGATGTTTGTTCTCTTTGTTCATTTTGATTGTTGGCCAAAAGAAGGAGGAACATAGTGAAAGGGGTCACTGGTGGAAGGGATAATAGAGGAGCCATGAATCTCATAATCATCATACCCACTCTCTTTCATGGCTTCTAATAATTCCCTCTTCCTTACAATGTCATCTTGGATGGCCTTCTCCCAACCCTTATTATCCTCAAACTTTCCAAACTTGGAAAGGTTTCTTCCCTAATAAGACCTAACACTTCATTTGGTGCTTCACGTGGCTTTACTTGGCCTCTTATCCCAGCCAAGTGTTGTTTCAATCTAAGAATACCCCCACCTCCAATATGTTTATGGCAAAATTTGCATATCATTTTTCCATCAATCAAATCACAATGAGCCCATGCACTGTCCTTGGCTTTTGAAGCCATGTTGGCTTGAAATAATTATCAATTGCAAGGAAATCTGCAATTTAAAAAAAATTGCACCTAAGAAACATGGAAAACCAAAGCTAAATTTAGGAAAACGAATGCACATGTAGCCTACAAAATATGATAGCATAGAACTAGAGATTTGATAGCATAGATGATAGAACACATAAAAATTTAATACATGGACGACAGTCAAACGTGGAATTTTTCAAGTGAAAATCCTTACCTGGAAATGCAAACTAGCTTCCTTAGCCTCCTCTTGAAGATTCCAACTCCACTGACAGCTCCAAACTATCTCCAAAATAGCTCCAACTCCAAGCCTCCAAGATGACTACTTCAACAAAAACTCAACACTCTCCAAGACCCCAATCAAACTCGCAAAAACTCCAAATGAGATGTGTGAGACAAATGAGAGGGACAAACTCCCTTTAAAGGCTTGGAGAGGGTGTTTTTCAAGGGAAACAACCCTTATTTTCCCTCCAAAACACCCTAGAAGCTTCCTAAATTGTGTTGCTTGGGCCCTCCATGGCCTTGGCAGCTAACCGATCGGTTTAGGACGGAACCAGCTAGTTTGACCATAAACAGGTCGGTTCCGCCCTAAACCGGCCGGTTAGCACTGATTTTTGTGGTTTCTGGGCGAAGGGAGGGATCGAACCTGATTTTTCTACCAGTTTGGCCCACTCGGCTAGTGAACCAACCGGTTTGATCAGTTACAAGTTCAAACCGGCCGATTTTTAAAACACTGGTTAAAACAAGAAGTGAATTTTATTGTAGATCTTAGCATTAGAGAAACAAGTTGAGTATGTCAACACCTTCTTTTTGGATTCTATTAGAGTATATATTCATGTGGGAATGTTATATGTTTGTGTAATATGGTCAATCTAAAGGTTATACCAGTGATATGGACCAAATATAAATGTAATTGCAAGGGTTTAGTGGCTAAGCCATTGTAAACATAGAGGGATTTGTATGTCCCTTTATTTCTCTTGCCCTCGTATTCTGCTTCAAATCTACAAAAACATTGAATGAAGTCTTGACCAAGCTGGAAGGACTCTTCAATAAACAGCTTGTGTTACAAGGACATCAGTTGGAGAATGAGCTCATTAGTTTGAGCCAAGAAACTTCCACACCGTCTAGGATTTCTTCGCCAAGCTTAGGTCACTATTGCTTCAACTCAAATTATGTGGCATAGAAAAGAAGGAAGAGCAACTCATTCTCTCAATTCTATCCAAATTGGGTCTTAAATACTTATTTTTTGTTTCTAAAATAAAATCTATATTTGAAAATACTTGCAAAATTCCTTCACTAGATGTTGTTGCCTCTCTCAACCATGAGCAAGATAAACATGCTCAAATGGGTTCCCTAAAGACAACAAAGGCACATGCTCTTGCTACAGAATAACAAATGAGAGAAGAAAGACTAGTAGCAAACTAAAACATCACTTCAAAGGCAAGAAACACCAAGACCAGATGAAGGAGTGCAATCCAAAATCTAGATAGGTGTCCCCCAACCCTAAAACTGGGAAAACAAAGAAGGAGAAGATGATATGTGCATGCTACATGAAACTCGAACATGAAGAGCATGCATACATGAGAAAGAAGATTGATCAGATAGTCCATCTTCTTCAGATGCATAATATTAATGTACCTAATATGATAAAGAAGAAAGTTGACAAAATCTAAAAAGCCACAAGATGACAAAGACAGAGGCAAGTAAGTAGGTCATGAACTTGTGGTTGTCTCTTCCTAATTATCTACATGGGTACTTCATTCTGTAGATTTAGGGTAACATCAGATGTGCTCTAGCCACGAAAATTGGAGAGGCTAAAGCACATGAGATCTCCAAGACCTAGAAAGGGTTGGGCAGAATCTAACCGTTTGGGAGATATTAAAATAATTAATATTTTTAAAGGAGTTCCTAAGTCTAAACTTAGGAAAAATAAAATATTAATGGGTATTAATATAAAACTGGGTTAGAATGGTCCAAAAGTCATGGATCAAGCCAAATCTAATCTTAGTCGTTGATTAGAGATTTAATCTCGGTTGTTGATGGACCAATGAGAAAAGCATAAGAGGAGGCTTAAGAGTCAATTGAAGAACACACCAAGAGAGATCAAGAACTCAATTTTCTGGGGCAGGGTTTGCTGAGGAAATTGAGTGAGTGATCTGAGTTGCAGTTGAGGGGCAGTGAATACATAGCAAAGAGGCAGATTTAGTACCAAGAGGATCAGCGCAGAGCTGAGAGAGGGACGCAAAGCCAACTAGAGGCCACACAGAGGCAGCCAGGAGCTGCGCAGAGCCAGAGACGGCCAACGTGTCAGACGTAGAGGGTCCAAGGGCTGACGCAGAGGCTCCAAAAGCTGACGCAAAGCCCAGAAAGGTTGACGATGAGCCAAAGAGCCTCATCATCTCTTAAGTTTGTTCACAATGATTGTAATGTCCCCATTTTCAATTTCCCTCATAATGAGGCAAGAATGGATTTCCAGGGCAATCCAGGGTTAGTGACAGCTTGGTCACGAGAGCGAGATCTTGTTATCAGTGGGCTCGAAGGGTTTTGAAGGAGTTTTATGGGTCCGACAAAGTTCACTTGGCATATTTCATCATCAAGGTTAATTCTGCACAACTTATTCTTGGTTTTGCTGCATTCCAACAATTCCCGTAAAACGGGGTTATTATTGAACATATCTTAATTAAATACACTTAAGTTGGCATTTTTGGAGGAATGTTTCTTGAAACACCTTAGTGTAATACCTCGTTGGTACCAAAGCGAAGAGATCTACAGGATGGGATGGTGAAAAGTGACCTTTAGTGGACAAAAGGATCATAGAGGCAGAATTGCCATTTTCCTAGATTAAAAGTGACTTTAATTAGTCACTAATTAAATAAAAAAGGGGAAAATGCTTAACTGAAGAAAAATGCCACAAGGAGAAAAGTGACTTAAGTAAAATAAAATTAAAGTCACTTAAATAAAGTAAAGGGAGAATCTTCTAGAATGGGAATAAAATAATAAAATAAAGTGCTTCTAGAAGGTTGGAGAGGGATCCATTAGATATGTAAAAGGAGAGGAAGAAAATCATTTGGGACATCTTGGAGTTGATCAATTTTTTTATTGGAGAGGTTTGAGGACGAGGTTCTCAACTTTCATCAAGCCCCAAGATGAAAACCGTTGGGTTTCCTTTTTGTGAGTTGGATGAAAACCCAACCCACTCTTTGTTGAAAGTTGTAACTAGTTTCGGTCTTCATAATTGTGTTTGAACCATAACTTGATGTAATTAGTATTGTACTTGTCAAATAAAAGAAAAAAGAAAAAAAAAAATATTTTTGTGAAAGAAAAATTATTTATTTTGAGAATGGCTTTCTTGCCCATGGTCATTGGTTATAGGTCCAGCAGCCATTGTGTTCTCTAGGGGTTCATGTATCAATGTAAAGAAAATATTTTTATGTCATGGAAAAGTCTAGAAACCACCAACTTGACCTGGTCAGCTAGACCCTTGAAGTCGGCCTAGGATAGGCTTGAGCACCCACTTGAAAGCTTATAAAAGAGGAGGACTCGACCTCATTTGACATATACTTGGGATCTATCTTTTGTTGATTTACTCTGTGGCTAAAGATGATGCGAGGGTTCTTGAAGAAGGTTGGAGGGAAGCAAAGAAAAGGAATTTCTCTCTCTGTTCGATGACGATGTGAATATTCTGTGAGAAGTTAGGGTTTCCATAGGTCAAATTATTCCAGAAACATGGCAGATTGGTGAGATAAATTTTATGGGTAGCTGGCCTGGTATTTGATGAGATGGTCTAGTGTCTTGGTCTTGGAAGTCTTCGTTGAAATAAATTCTATAAGGAGGAGTTCTCTGGGTTTTCCCCTTTGAGGACTTTTGCCCTGGTGAAGGAGCCTATCTTTGGTGTCTTTACTATTAGCATTGTGATCTTCATGTTTTTGGCATTTATCTTGATGAAAGAACATACTAATGATGATGATAATGTAATAATGTATCACAAGTAAATGTCAATATTCAGAGAAATCAATTAATAATCTAACCCTAATGAATGCCCTAGATTTCTCAACATGGTATCAGAGCGAGGGCTTTGAAGGAAGGGCAGATAAGAAGATCTCCTTGGCTCCAATTTATCTCAAGAAAGGCTTCAATCTAGCACCGAGCTACTAGAGGAAAAAGATCAGAATTCTGGGAAATATAAAAAGCCCTAACCACTGTAATATGACTGCAACTCTATGTCTAGTCAACAAAGAAAATTTTGAAGGATAGAGGCATTATCTTCAAAGGACGAATACCAAGGAAGAAAGCTCACTCAAGGCCAAATCTATCTAGTTGGAGATCGAAGTTCTGAGCATCTTTTCTTATGGTCTATGATCTCTCTAGAAGGATCTAAATTTCTGTGCAACCTCAAAAGTCCAAATCTCTGGTATGTTTACATAACTCAATTATCATACTCCTTGTAGATCAGCGAATTTGTTTTATGTTTGGAGGACCGAAAATCAAATCTAAGCAGCCCGAGGAAGGCCGAATATTCTCACAAGGATAACGAGGGTCTAGGGTGACCTTACAAGGTCTAATATTTTCATTAAAAGATCTGAATTTGTGAGGTTCAGTAATTCAATTGATCTGAAGTTTGTGCAAATAAGGCATCAAAAGACCTACTTATTGGCATCTCCAATAAACCTAGAAAGGGAGCATAGTCTCCTTTCAATCTTGAGCATAAAGTCTTCATTAAAACCACTGTCAAAGGTCTGAAATTCTGAGGTAAAAATCTCGAGTTTCATTGAAGGGTTGTTCTGAGCATAAGTCCTATTATAAGAGGAGCAAAACCTATCTTATATACATGTGCATAATAGAAACTCAAGTCCAAATTATATGAATAGGTATAGGCCTATTGGAAGCAGAAGATCTAGCAAGTCCAAGATAGAAGAGTAACTACAATCCATTGGAAAGAAGGGAGCCAAGACTTCCTTTACAAATGTATCTTAAGAAATCAAAAGACTTGTGCATATAAGTTGAATTGGCAATATGATGCATACCTACAGTGTTTTAGGTTCCACGAAGGAAGACGAGTTTTGATTCAATGTTCTAAGCATATTTATACACAATCTGAACCTAACATCAATGAGCAGACTTGTAGAATCTCCTCCTTTGATGTTGAAAAAGGTATGTCTAGAACACTTGCTTTGGAGGAACTATTGTAATATTATCTTGTGTCAAGAATTTCGAAATCATTGTTGAGCTTGTAAAGAGGCACTATCAAAAGGGTCACTTAAGATCTTTTAAGAGCAAGGATAAGCCCTAGTCCTAGGGCCTAGTCTTCAATAAGAAAGCTTCATATATATTATGGGTCTGATTGTTCACATTAGAGGAAGCCCAGACATATAAGCAACAAGCATCCAGATAAGAGGAGATCCTCTTGCATTATAACAAGTAAGAAGAAAAGGCATACAGTTTCAAGCTTCAAGCAGTGAAAGGAGATACTCTTGCACTAGTAATTATATGACAAGTCTCTTTCAGATTGTCTCTATCTCAAAGGAGAAAGAGGTCTGCTACTGTAGTAGCACCTACAGTGAGAATATCCTGAATAATGTTAAAGACAAAAGTTGCAAGTCTGAAGTCTTCACTCTTGGAAAGCAGTCAGAAGAGTATGGGACACAGTGGAAGGCCTTGTAACAGCCTTTTTGATCATAAAGTACAGAGGTCTGTGACTCTGTAATCATGAGGTATGTATAGTATGTTTATTTGTCTATCAAGAGATGGTTGGATATGATTCTAGGGTATGTTGATTTCATTTGAAAGTTGTTGATGTCTAGGATTGTAAACCCTAGATGACTCATGAGAAACCCTAATCCTAAGTTGACTTGTTCCCTCATAGAAACCCTAACCCCTTGGTCTCTAGGGCTTGCATGCAATCTAGGGCATACGTCAAATATGAATAAATAAGGATGATGAGTTGTCTATGACATCAAGTCCCTAGATCTAGGATTGGCATTTGTAAGCCATAAGATTCCATCCTCTAATCCATGGAAACCCTAGACTGTCAAGATTAACATCATGATTTTGTTATCATACATTTTGCTTGGTTGTGCTTGTCAATAAGTGTTGCAGGCGCATCATAAAGAAAGAAAAGGAAGATCCTATGGCAAGCAAGATGAGAGGAGGGAACTGTAAGGACCCTGTAAGTTGTAGGCTTGGTAATCAAGTTGGATCCTTGGGCACTCTAATATAAAGATTCATGTGAAGATCAGCCATGAGAATATGGATGCCTGGTGAGATCGTCTAGAAGAATCTGTTATACAAAAACCTAATGCATTGATAGCAGTCATCCAGCACATGATAGGAAAGAATTTCATGCAGCAAATAGTTGGAAAGGGTCATTCAAGGATCCTCCATTAGATGAATTCATGGGAAGATTTCTTCACCTAGTAGAAGAAAGACCATGATGATATTGCAAACATTTTCTACTCTCTCGAAATTGGGGCAAGCTTCCTAGAAGTTTGTTGATACCGTTGCAGCATGATGAAGTTCTATACTCCGGATCGGGAGGAATTTTAAGAAAGCTAGATGACCAGCTGAAGTAAGAGGTATGAATGTTTTGACATTCTTCTTTGATTTAGCTAACCTTTGTTTTCATTATGCAGGAAGAGCAGGTTGCATTAGCATGTTATGAATTTGGTTTGGGTTGAAGACATCAACATCCAAGATGATATGAAAGACCACCAACTTCAGAGGAAGCTACAAAATCACTGACAAGATGACCTTATGTGAGGATAACTCTTCCCGATGATTGAATAAAGAGATTGATGAAGACAAGACATGACATGTTAAAAAGAAGTTATTATAATCCGATTGCTCAATATAGTTTTGCTATCAAAAGAAGATGCTCTGTAGCAAGATTTAGTAACAAGCAGATATGATATGGATTGATTAGATGACTTTCGTTGTCTAAGTCCAAAGGATATATATGTCACCGACAAGAAAAGCAGCAGGTTACAGATGATTATGACCATGTCTTAATAGATCACTTTATCGATGCTCAGAGGGATCTATGTTCAAGTGCCATAGTGACTGGTTCGTGAATATAAAGCAGGTAAAGATTGATGATATGGAAAGTGATGGCTTGTCCCTACGAGAAGTTGTGAAAGAAGATGGCTTCATGGTGTACATAAAAGTTGATGATCAAGAAAAAGGAGGCCTACAAGTAGCCAATAGTATCCTGATCTCCACAGAAGAATAGACAACTAGTATTGGAAGCAAGTCCCTAGTTGAGAGGGAGCTTGAGTATATTCCATTAATGTAAAGGAATGAGTAGATCCTCCCACGTTGAGAGAGAGAAATAGACACATCATTCTTTTCTTCACGTCATGAAGAAAGAATGGAGGATTAGGTAAGCATCTGAGACTTATAGTGATACTCTTTGAGGATGAGGTAGGGCATCAAATAGGCAAGAGTAGTCAAAGAGGAGTTTACTTGAGGATGTGTAAATCCAAGAGAGGAATGGTCCTAAAAGGACATACCCTGTGAACATCCGGATGGTCTATGTGCCTTAAGAGACAATGATGAAGGTGTTTATAAATCATTATCTCCCCAGCATTGTGCTCTAATCTAAGTTGCAAGAAACGTTAGAAAATGGTCCGTTTCCAGCCGGAAATGAAATGGAAACGAGGAAACTCGTACTGTATGGCTTGGAAATGCATTTCCGGCTGTACCGGCCCGTTTCTTGAGGAGGAAATGTGGCCAGTATGGCTAGAAATGAGTACCAGGCCATACGGCGCAGTTTCCTCTTCTAACTTGACTTTTTCTTGTATTTTTTTTATTTTTTCGCTTCCAATTTTTTATTGGGCGACTAAAATATCTTCTTAATGCTTCTAGATGCCTCTCAAGCTATAAAAAAGAGGATTTTTTTGAGTGGGACAACCTAATGTTCAAGCCTATGGCCCTAGTGTTGATATGTAGTTCATGGTAATGTTAAATTCTTAAAGTAAAAGGATGAAAATGAAAAATAAAGGAGATATTCTCCTTTATTTTTCATTGTCATCCTTTTACTTAAACTTTTAACATTACCATGAAATGACTCAGGATGTTTGAGAGTGGTTTCGCCCTCATTGGATTTCATATGGAGAAAGTAGAATTTTTATCTCACTCAAAATCCAAGAGACTTAACTTTTTTCAAGATTTCAGGATTGGGAGGATTGCAATGTTTCCATTGCATTTTGTCATGTACTAGGGGATGGAACTTGTATTTAATCAAGAGAACCAAGCCCTCTATGCAAGCGAGACCTCCAATAGTCAAGAGCACGTAGGATACTAGGGTATGGAACTTGTATTTAATCAAGAGCACTAAGGTCGTTCGGCTATGTAGGAGGAGACTCCTAATCAAACACGAGACAAGAAATTAGAAATTTGTCGTGGCTGATTTTGGATATTGCTATTTTCATTATGTATCATTCATGAGTAAATGTGATGTAAATTTAAAGACTTATAGATTATGCATTGACAATTGACAATTTAATCATAATGTAATAAATTAGAATGTATCATATATATTTTATTTCCCCGTTTCCAAAATTTGGGGGGGTCACGTTTCATACCCGTGCCCATTTTGGAAACTTGTAACCATTTCCCCGTTTCGTGCAACTTAGGCTCTAATCTAGTGGAGAGATAGAGTTGTTAGTTAAGGTCTTGCTATATGACCACATTGGTCAATATGATAAGATGCTGACATAAATTGAAAAGATAGCTTATGAGATGGCTTACCAATCAGACTCTTCTTATGAGAACTTTTCAATGTAAATATTGTCCTTGTACCTGTGGTCAATTATGAATACCTCCCTAGTTAAGAGGAAGTGTTGAAAGTTGTAACTAGTTTTGGTCTTCATAATTGTGTTTGAACCATAATTTGATGTAATTATTATTGTACTTGTCAAAAGAAAGAAAAATATTTTTGTAAAACAAAAATTATTTATCTTGAGAATGGGTTTTTTGCCCATGGTCATTGGTCCTAGGTCCAGCACCCATTGTGTGCTCTAGGGGTTTAGTCTTGGTCAAAGTAAAAACAATAATGTAAAGTCCCTTGAAGGGTTGGAGGGTTCATGTATCGATGTAAAGAAAATATTTTTATGCAATGGAAAAGTCTAAAAGCCACCAACTTGACCAGGTCGACCAGCCCCTTGAAGTCGGCCTAGAAGAGGCTTGAGCACCCAATTGAAAGCCTATAAAAGAAGAGGCTCAACCTCATTTGACATATACTTAGGATCTATCTTTCGGTGATTTACTCTGCAGCTAAAGATGATGCGAGGGTCCTTGGACAAGGTTGAAGGGCAACAAAGAAATAGAGTCTCTCTCTCTGTTTGATGATGATGCGAGTTTTCTATGAGAAGTTAGGGTTTCCATAGGTCAAATTATTACAGAAACATGGCAGATTGGTGAGATAAATTTTATGGGTTGCTAGTCCGGTATTTGGTGAGGTGGTTTTGTGTCTTGGTCATGGAAGTCTTCATTGAAAGAACTTCTATAACGAGGAGTTCCCTGGGTTTTCCCCCTTGAGGATTTTGGCCCTAGCTTTGAGCCTATCTCTAGTGTCTTTACTGTTTGCATTGTGATCGCCATGGTTTTGGCATTTATCTTAATGAAAGAACATACTAATGAGAATGATAATGTAATAATGTATCACAAGTAAATGTCAATATTCAGAGAAATCAATTAATAATCTAACCCTAATGAATGCCCTATATTTCTCAGCACTGTTGAGAAGATTTCATCTAGAAATCTCACGGAGCTCTAGCACATTAGTTGGAGATCAGATTTAGCGAAGATATGAGGATCAGAGTGAGGATCATCCATATCCTCAATTTGAGTTATATTTCCAATTGTAGCTTTGGGAAACCGATATCAAGACTATAGCGGTATCTTTGATCTGGACTTAAACAGGAACGCAAAAATTACAGAGATAACCATAAACACAGATATGCAAAGGAAATAATACTTCATTTCATTAATGTAAAATACTGAAATATGCTTACAAATAGTAATGGAAATAAACCAGTTAGGGCGATGGTAGCTTATCTTTGAGAAGAGATGTGGTGGCTACATCCCTCTGAACTTTGTTACAATGAGGCTCGACGGCCTATTTATTGTTGAGAAACAATGGAAAACCCTTAACATTCCAAAACCTAACCCTAGAAGATGAAACGCCAAACTATGGGCCCCGATTGGGTAAATTGGTACATCAACTTCCCGGGGTCGTAACTTTGGCATACGATCTTCATTTTACTCGTACAATAGCTCGTTAGAAAGATTTTATCGGCACTACCACTTTGGAAGGGAAATCAGTCCATGGACCATGTCCCCCAAATTTCCCAAAAATTGTCGTTTAGGGCCTCAAAACGGCTCCGGAAGTTCAGGACCCGAAAAAACTGCTAAAATAGTAAATTGTACTACAATTAAGGAAATTGAAAATGTTCAGAGAAACAATGGTGGGGGTCTAGGTGGGCTTGGCAGGTGGCCACCAAGATCCACTTGGATCATTCCTCCCCCCTTAGGAAGCAATGGTCCCCATTGCGTTGAGTTCCTCCATGAGATGAGGAAACTTTTGTTCAACTTGGTCCCTAGTGAGCCACTTGCCCTGGTGAAGGAGTTGGCCTGCTTTGACAACTCGATACAGTTGGATATTTTGTTGGCGAGTGTTCTTGATCTGTGTGTCCATGATCCGATCAGTTGCAGCTTGTTCCATGCAATCTGGATTTGATTATGTGGGTGTGAACTGTTTTGTGTCTAGCAATGGTGGAAAGTATGGCCGAAGGCGGTCCACATTGAACACTGGGTGCAGGCCAAGGAATGCGGGAATGTTGAGCTCAAATGCATTCTCTCCCATAGCCTTAGTAATGGTGTAAGAACCATATCAGAGTGGTCTCAGTTTCCGATAGGCTCCAGTAAGGTGTTCCTTTTGCAAATGCAACCAGACTTTGTCGCCCACCTGAAACTTGTGTGGCACCCGATGTTGATCATGTCGCTGCT